>CAKNYM010025683.1:19781-47777 GCA_932195095.1 Andricus curvator | reverse complement strand
TAATATTTGCAAACAAACTTTTTCTTTTCATCGAAGTCGAACACGAAATTCAAAAATCTAGAGGAGCCTAGCGTAAAGCGCGATGCAAATACGCCCGAGCGCGTAGCGCGAGGTGAACACATAATCGAGCACGAAGCGCGAGATAAATATATGATCGAGCGCGAAGCGCAAGATCCAACAGTCGCGCGCCCTAGGCGCGCTCAAACTTGCTTACAATAATATAACCTATTTTTTACTATGGAAGTTGTTACGAGGTACTAAAATGAAGATCTTTACCGAATTTTTACAATAATACAACCAGTAGTTTTGATAATTCAATATATGGACACCAAAGTGCCCTGTCTCCGGAAAATTACCCATATAGTTAGATACACGTACAACTCTGCATTAATTTTCTTCCGCATGTGATAAGAATAAAGTCAACATTTATAATATGTACTGATAAAAATATATAACAAGCATAATCTTGTGTTACATCTATTCACAATGACATTAATCGAGACAAGGCCGATCTAGTATGAGTTTACATAGGTTTTATTTATTTCAAATAAAAAAAGATTTTCAATGGAAAAATTTTAAAACTTACATAAAAAAATTTATTTCAACAATGTTTTTTTGTAATTGAATTTTTCTTCACTATCGTTTCATACCAATTTCTGAAAAATTGTTTAATTTTAATAAATGATGGCTTTTATGAGGAAAACATTAAGGAAAACATACTCTGCAACTTCTACAACTTCTACAACTCTACGGCTCCCAATTTTAAAAGTTAATTTTTCTATGGCTGAAATCGTTGAAAACATTTTTGAGAAAGAAAACATTTTTTAATCAAATAACTATATTTGAAGATTCTTTACTTATTTTTAAATCTGGAAACAGTAGAGTTGTAGGAAATTGTTTCCCCAAAACCATTCAGTACAATTTTAACTATTTTTGAAATAATTATTTTTCGTAAGCTTTAATATTTTTTCATACAAAAATCATGTTTTTTCTTTCACATGTGAAAGGCCTTGATGAATAGTAATAGACTTTGAGTAATTTGAAATATAAATTTATTTTTACTTCTAACTACAGACTTTTACTCTAATTCATTTATACTCGGAGAAAAATAGATATTAAAGAAGACTAGCTAGATATTACTAGTTGATATCTTAGCGATTTAATTATGGAAGAGAAATCTAGATATTGAAGTAGAGCATCCATAGATATTAAAAAGAAGATTTTACCTCGCAATATCCAAGATATTAAAGGGCGAAATTTAAAATATTGAAAAAATATTTTTTAATTATGCAAAAATTACCTGTAAGGCATGTCAATTTCTATAAAATCCAAAAAAAATTCACATCACAGTCCTCTGTTTTTGACATCCAAATACTCGAGCATTGATAATAATACGCTGTTCAAGGCTAACATCAGTGAAGTATGTAGCGCCAAGACATCAATTTCTCGAGAAAATTATGATATCCATATCCAAAAACGCTTATTCCATGTTCCGCCAAAATTTGTCACACAATATACGGGTGACTAAAAAGTCCCGGGACGGTTGGATATTTCCTCAGGTAACATATTTTTCAAAAAAGTGAAGGTCATTCCTGAAGTAAATTTCAACGAGGAATTCAATGGTGACCTTCATTTTGACCTTGAAGTTGACCTTCATGGCTTTTTAAGGTCAACTTTGTTTTTTTAAATGGAAACCCACTTTTTTTACATCTGTAATCGATAGAGCGGAAAATTCTACGTTCAGGTACGTACCCAAGTCATAGGTCAATTGTAACGTTCAAGGTCAATTAAAGGTTATTTGAAATGAAGAAAGTTTTCCAAGAGGTCAGTGCAATTCCTGAAGTATTTTTCAACGGGGAGTTCAATGGTTACCTTCATTTCGACCTCGAAGTAGACCTTCATGGCTTTTTGAAGGTCAACTTTGTTCTTTTTAAATGTAAACCTTTTTTTTACATCTGCAATCGATAGAGCGGAAAATTCTACGTTCAGATAGGTACCCAAGTCATAGGTCAATTGTAACGTTCCAGGTCAGTTAAAGGTTAATTGAAATTAACAACGTTTTCCAAGAGGTCAGTGTAATTCCTGAAGTAAATTTCAACGAGAAATTCATTGGTGAGCTCTGTATTGATCTTGGCTACAGCGTTTTGAATATTGTAAAATCATAAAGGGGACTCACGCTAATCAAGCTCCCCGAAACGTGAGAGGCAAGGGGACTCACGCTAATCGAGCACCTCAAAGAGAACAGAATTTACTACGTCCACGTCGTTGTTCCTGGGTAATGCTAAACGTAAACGTAAACTGCTTGGAAAAAACCTTGAAAAAAGCTTGAAGATCATCACCAAGATCAATACAGAGCTCACCAATGAATTTCTCGTTGAAATTTACTTCAGGAATTACAATGACCTCTTGAAAAACTTTGTTAATTTCAAATAACCTTTAACTGACCTGGAACGTTACAATTGATCTATGACTTGGGTACGTACTTGAACGTAGTATTTTTCGCTCTATCGATTGCAGATGTTAAAAAAGGGGGTTTCCATTAAAAAAAAATTGACCTTCAAAAAGCCATGAAGGTCAACTTCAAGGTCAAAATGAAGGTCACCATTATATTCCCCGTTGAAAAATACTTCAGGAATTGCACTGACCTCTTGGAAAACTTTGTTTATTTCAAATAACCTCGAATTGAACTTGAACGTTACAATTGACCTATGACTTGGGTACGTATCTGAACGTAGAATTTTCCGCTCTATCGATTGCAGATGTAAAAAAGGGGGTTTCTATTAAAAAAAAACAAAGTTGACCTTCGAACAGCCATGAAGGTCAACTTCAAGGTCAAAATGAAGGTCACCATTGAATTCCCGTTGAAATCTACTTCAGGAATTACACTGACCTCTTGGAAAACTTTGTTCATTTCAAATAACCTTTAATTGACCTTGAACGTTACAATTGACCTATGACTTGGGTGCATACCTGAACGTAGAAATTTACTTCAGGAATGACCTTCACTTTTTTGAAACATATTTTACCTGAGGAAATATCCAACCGTCCCGGGACTTTTTAATCACCGTGTATATCCGAAAAATCATAACACACACATAACGGTTAATATGAGTACATATTTTTTAATTTTATTCTTTCAATATAAACAGAAATTACCCTTTAATAACTTGTATATTGAATAGAATCAAGTAAGCAGGATCTGCAGATCCATCCTTTTCAAGTAATTTCGGTTCTCTGTTGGGTCTCTTTTGCTTCTCGTGCTGCTCTCTTGATTTTCTGTTAACCTTGATGGTGCCCGAGTAAAAATGATTCGACTTGAGTTCGACTTGGCGATGTCTTGAGTTCGTCTTCAAGACATCGATGTCTGGCTGCGTCTAAAAACTGAGACGAGATATAACCTAATGTCTTACTCCCATGGTCTCAGCATGGTGATTTCAAGTCGGCGCGAAGGATTGAAATTAATGAAAGAAAAATTTGTAATTATTAAATTAGTTACTTTTAATTATTTCATTCTTAAAAACAAACAACATTTTCTGTATCGTCGTCAAAGAAGTATGAAAATCTATGAATGAATTGATTCAATATATATATATATATATATATATATATACTGTGTAAATATATAAACTAGCTGTGAATTCGATCTCAAGTGTTTCCACTTTGTTTGTATTTATGATTATATGGTGCTCATTTCACGAACACTTTGCATTCCGTTAGCAAATGTATTTGCTTCCTCATAGAGGAAGCATTAGTTATTTTTTTCAATAATAGACAAACCAAAGTCTTCATTTTGATCAATTTAAAAATAGAAATTTACAAAAAATACAAAATTACAAAATAATACACACAATTTTTTACATACAAAGACAACTCAGACAAATCAAATTTTGTATTCGAAATTATAATTTTTTCGAGCTGGAAAAGGGAAAAGTTTTGTCGCACCCTATTCCTTTGCCAGCTTTATAATTTTTGAAAAAAAAATTGTCAGAATTATTCTATTTGAAAATTTATGATCAGAAAGGCTTTTCTATTCATGCTTCAACTTTGAATTATGTCGATGAAAAAAGTTTTTCTGTTAGAAACAGATGGTTCAAATACTATAATTGATGAGCATAACTTCCTTAATCTTCAATAAAGTGTATTAATATTATAGATCAATCGATTTGCCTCCAATCAAGGAATCTTTTCCGTTCTTGCATCAATTGTAAATTATGTTAGTGAAAAAATTTTCACTATAAAACAAGATATTTGTGGAGAAAATAAGCCCTCCAAATTTCATCAATTTATCTGCAACCGTTTTCAAGTTATCGTGTTCACAAAAAAGTATGACATCCACACACACACACATCCGGACAATTGCTTAGAACATTGTATTAGACATTTTTGAATAGAGGAAGGTTCAATTAAATGAATTAAAATTTTTGGAAAATGTTACCATTTCAAAGCTTCCTCTATGAGGAAGCAAAAATTGCTTAATTATTAACAAAGATGACCTAAAAGAGAGTCAGAATGACCCTCTTTGTCAGAGCAGGTATATAATCGAAGTTATAAACCGCTCGTCCTTAAGTCATAAAAATTCGACTAAAGATATAAATATATGTCTTCCATACATAGAAATTTGTCTCCAAGACATAAATTGAAGTCTGGCTCCATCTCAATATGGAGACATGCTGGAGTCGAACTTTTCAACTTCAGGATGTCTTGATTGGGGGCAATTCAAGTCGAAATCAAGTCGAAGAATTTTTACTCGACTCACGGAACTTTATCTTGCTTCTTGTACTACTCTGTTTGTTCACTTTTGCTTCTCTCGGCACTCGTTTGGTTCTCTTTAATTCTCTTGGCCGTTCATTTAATCACGCTATTTTTTGGTCAATTTTTACACGTATTTTAATAGAAAAATGCTGATTTTAGTGAAATGGTTTTTTTATCGAAATCTCTTCTATAGATTTGGCTAAAAGTTTCACATTTTGACGATCAGACTTACCGAAGCAAAAGTTTTATATCCGCGAACTATAAAGATTAAAAATTTGTTTGGGGATATAGCATGTTTTGGGGGTGTTTCCATACCTTAAACATCCAAGTATGGAAATCATCATTTCTTAGTAACTAAAATCACTAAATATTTTGTATTCCACTGCTACGATATGAAATCACTTTCAAATAAGTAGAGGAAGCGTGCATAACAATAATATGTCTTTGAATTAATTTAAAGGGATGTTTTAACATTCCTTAAACATTGAAACCAGGAAAATGTCAATCCTTAATGAACAAAAACACAAGAGATGTTCTGATTGAAATATCAGGGTAGGAAATGACTTTAAAATAGGTACAAAATACGTTTACTTACTAGTATATATCTCTGAATTTACTTCAAGGGTTGTTTTATTATCTCTTGAACATTGAATCCGGAATATCGACATTTCTCAATAACGAAAATCACATAAGGTTTTCTGATTAATCTATGAGGATAGGAAATCATATTAAAGTCAGTAGAGAAGTTCTAGATGACAAGGATATGTCTTCGAATTTTTCTGAAGGGTTGTTTAATCATCCTTTAATTAAACAGCCACCCAAAAAAAGTTTGGTACTTTTGACGAGACACATGTATTCCTATGTATTTTGAGTCGCTGAATCCGAATCTGAGGTCGAAATAGCACCATTCCCAAATAGTTTTTGACATAACCTCAAAAAACCTTATTTTTGAGTGTATGATGGTGAAACATGAATTAATTATAGATTTCAAGCTGCTGAATTCGTATATAGTATCAGTTCAGTGATATAACTAGAAAATCTGGAACATAACCTCAGAAAAAAATCGTCTGAGCGGTGCTTTGCAGGACAAAATTATATTTGTGTACTTCCATGCATCGAATCCGATACGTAAGTCAACTTAGCCTTTGTTTTGCATGAATGTACTCCCTGAATCAAAATCAGTGGATTATAACTTATTCCTCAGTAGCACACTTTTCACTGATGAATCAGTGAAATTTCTAGCCGTTGATTAGACAGTCTCTAGATGACGTGGCTTTTATATATAGTTCTGCATACCACTGACTTGCGATGAAAGAACAGATATTCTTATTACAACGCACTCTTTCGGATTCGAAAGATCTTCGTAGCGGCATTTTTCTTTTTTTCTGGGGCAAATCTCTTTTTAACATCCAAAAGTAGTCCGCCATCATATTTGCGTCCCATCTGCCTTGATATCTTTGTTCCATCACTTTGATATCTTGGTGGAACCTTTCGCCCAAAGATGTTTTGTATCAATAGTCAGGCCTACAAAATCACTTCAAAACATAAACAGGAAGCGTCTTTCAGCATGATTTGCATCATAATTTATTGTCAGGGTATTTTAATCATCCCTTAATTATTGAAAGAAAGAAAGAGATATTTTGTACGGGATAAAGCACCAGAGATATTTTTAATGATACATTAGCCAACAAAATCACTCTAAAACATACACAGAAAGCGTTTCCTTGCAAGATCAGCGTTTGGATTTACTATCAGGGTAGCTTAAACATCCCTTAATTATTGAAACAAGGAAATCGATATTTTATACGGGTTAAAGCACCAGAGATATTTTTACCAGAGATTAAACAACCCGTTACAAAAATTCGAAGACATATCCTTGTTGTCTACACCTTCCCTTGAAGTAAATTCAGAGATATATCCCAGTAACTAAACGCATCTTGTACTTATTTTGAAGTCACTTTCTTCCCTAATATTTTAATCAGAACATCTCTTGTGTTTTTGTTCATTGAGGAATGCCATTTTCCTGGTTTCAATGTTTGAGGGATGTTACAACATCCCTTCAGAATAATTAAAAGACATATTCTTGGTATGCACGCTTCCTCTACTTATTTGAAAGTGATTTCATACCGTAGCAGCTGCATAAAAAATCTCTAGTGATTTCAGTTTCTAAGAAATGATGATTTCCATACTTGGCTGTTTAAAGTATGACAACCCCCCCAAAACATGCTGTATACCCAAGAAATAGCTACTCTTTCTAGTTTGTGGGTATGAACCTTTCCTTTCTGTAAGTCTGATCCTCAAAATGTGAAACTTTTAGCCAAATCTATCAAAGAGGTTTTGAGAAAACAAAATTTCAGTAAAATAAGCAAGAGAGCAGAGAAGAGAATTGACTTAAATCTGATTACATACAGTACATAAACAAATTTATTGTAATGATTTAATGATTTCCTCCAGAAAAGTGTACAAGGGAGTCCAAGTATTACAGGCAATTCGATTATTCTATTCAAGTCAATCTTTCAAATATATATTTTTATTTGAAAGTATATACATATGTTTTTAATTTAACAGGTGCTAGATCTAAATCAATATTGAAAATTGTTCAATCCTCTCAAACTCAGTTACTTGAGTCAGCTGATAAGCGGCAATGATATAAAGTACAGGGTTTTCAGTCGACAATCCAAAATTTCGAGATAAAATCAAGTTTTAATCAAGTTCAATTAAGCAATGGATAAAAATCCTCAAGGACACATACCACTAACTTATCCAGAAGATATTGTTAGCTGGAGTAATTTCTTCATAAATTTATAAACTAAAAAGTATTTTCAGATAGTTTTAAGTATTATATACAGTTTACTCAATAGAAAATTAATAAAAAAAATGTATGTTAAATTGAGTTTTTATAAAATAATGTCTGTCCTCATATTTAGTGCACTAGAGGTTAGCTCATAATTTCCAAACGCCACAAGTCAATGACCGTTGCTTATTATTTACATTTCGCAAGTTAATTATGACAGGATTGCAAATATAATGATAAAATTGTCATAAGAAATAAGGAATAAATCAAAGTATCGGTGTACGTTCACATTTTTATTTTGAAAATACAAATTTTACAAAACCAATGTTTTTCAAAAGAAAATTTTACACACACCAGACATCTTGACATACTTCTTATTATTCACTAAAAACTTGGTATTATATTTGCATTTCTCTCTTAATCAACCCGCTAAATATAAATAATAAAAAATGGTCGGTAAATTTTAACTTTCTTATGGCGTAAGGAGAATCTTCATTGATACTCTTTTGATTCTTCAAGATGCAGAAACGGAAATATCTCCAGGAGAAGAGCATCGACAGATGATAAAAAATACATTGATTTTTATGGCTTAATACACCTCTCTTGATTCTCCCAAGTCCTGGAAAATGAAGAATGTGGGAGAATCAATAGATCAACTAGGGAATTTTCAGCCGGTTCTGCATTTTTTATAACAAATTAAAATTTCATTTTTTTTGCAGACATAATATCATATGCAAATTACACAAGAACAATAAAAACGAATTTTGAATAGTCATTTGAAAGAGCAGTTTACACGAATAATAATAATAATGATTTGTACAGTTTTTATTGATTATCTCAATAATAAATTAAAGCAAAAAATCATACAAAAATGACATCTGGAATCGCATCTGTGTTGTATGTATATATTAACAAAAAATTGTGTTACTTTTTTTCAATATTTCTTTATTTTGAATTTGAATGGCAACACTTTTATATCTTCTTACATCAGAAAAGAACGACGCATTAAATCGCAATTAACTCTTTTGTCTTTTCAGATAATAAATTACTTATTGCCAGATATTAAACTCATCCTTATTTGCCCTGAATCTTAAAAACATATTTGACATCTGTTCGGAAATAATATATAACGCAATTGTGATAACGACTACTATCATTCTTCAATTATTCAGTTTCTTGCCAAACATCGTTATTTTACGGGCTTTTTTCTATAAAGTATTTGATAATTTAAAAATTTTTCTTGAGATTCAGTTTCCAAGATGAGGGGGAAAGTTTCATACGCTTTCTCACTACTAAGTAAGTAATCATCTATATGTACACAAAATACGTATACTTGCTGTAAAGAGATTTTATAATATAAGTAAAGTATATGACACTATCTGTTCTATTTCACTTTGTATTTCTTTTTTAATAATGCAATTTATTTTAATTTTCAACTTGAAAAATTGTTATTAGGGTCGATATACAGGAGCATATATCCAGATAAATTCCTGACATATAAAGCCCAAAACTTTTTCATTTTTCGAGAAACACACATTTAAAATGGACGATTCCAATGATTGCACATGCTGTATTTTTTCTTTGAACATGAAAACCCACTTCCGATTGTTTGCAGAACACAAGATAAATTCCAATAGATTCAGCACAGATTCTAGTTTTATCCGCCACTCAAACCCAAAAATAATAATTTTAGCCCTACCTTACAGAAAAATATAAATATTTTTTAAACTAGAACTGACAATAAGCGCTCTTCTCATATGGACGTACACGAGTACTTGCTAAATTAAAATAAGTAAAATGGCATTATTTAAACTGATTCAAATAAAATGGTTCATAAAATTTAGCTGTCAATATTGTATATCATTCTATAATCAAACTTAATCTCACGTATATACAATTCAATTTATAACAGAAACATTAATAAATTAATATTTTTATTTCTTAAGTCATCGCAGCCTTATTTGTGGACACATTTGCAATTCCTGCAATCAGCGTAATGGAGGTGAGTATTACTTTACTTAAAATACTTATTTAAAATTCCTTTATTATATGTAATACCAGATGTCCTTATTCTTCTCATTTAGAACATCAGGCGCACTGTTGCTAACTACATAAAGTGTGTACGTGAATGTCCTGTAAGTAAACTAAACTTTACACGGTATTTCTTACATTGGATAACTGTGGTTTTGCAAAAAATTGTGATCTAAAAGAAACCCTATGTTTTCAGTTCAATTTCGAAAACCCGATTTGTTCATATTATCATGGTAAATACCTGACTCTCGGTAGAGAGACATACTATTGCTACAAAAGAACCTGCGACAGAGGTCAGTTGTGCAAAAAGACATTTTCTTATTTTCTTAGGATTAATTTTTTAAATATACTAAGTTACTACTTTTTCAAAAGGTACACTTTTAAACGCTCAAAATTTGGAATTGATTAATCTCGAACGCTTCACAAATGAAATTATTCAGCTGTAGAAGATTCAGTGCGAAATAATCCAACTTGAAAAATTTACATTAAAAAATATATGTTTACTTACATTATAATAAATATTAATCACTATTTTAGGTGGACGTTTTTTACATAGAGGATTTTGTAACAGTGAATCGGAGAAAAAATTGGAAAAGTCTGGACCGATAATGCCGGATTTTTGGCCCTTCTTTCCGCGACCCCATTCTTGATTCCAGTTGAAGCCTCTTTTCGTCCTGCTCAGCCCTCCGCATTATATTTTAAATTCCGTTGGACCTGCCCCAGCTGTCTTCAATTTTTTCGAGTGCCAAATAATTATAGGTAGGGAAAGATGTCCACAAGAAGTCGGAGAAATTCAAACGCGTAAAATACCTGTGTACCTAAAACGTACACGGGTAAGTCACGCCTTGCATGTCATTCTAAATTCCGAAATGAAAAGACTTTCTGCCACAAATTGGATAAGCATATTGCTGGCATATTATAAGTACAGAAGCAAAAAATTGTTTAGCTGACTTCTTTTTGTGAAATATTATTTCAAAGTCAAAAAAAAAATAAACTGTCATTGTGATGTATCAAAAACAAATTTAAAAAAAACTAAATACGAAAAGCATATGAATATAACTTTTCTAACACACGTCGTACAATACAGTCATAAATATTTAGTGGTTATAACACATTCTGTTGAATGATTTTTCAAACATTTATTTTGATTTCTTGTGTACAGTTCACACTTAACAACTGTAGATAACTTTTCCCCTTTGTAAGAATATGAAAAAGTCAAGACAGTTCGTGGAGATGTAGGTGACAATGTTAAACACGAGTTGCGGACTGTGGTCAGAAAACCTTTGAATAACGGACACATGATAAGGGGGGATTTTCTCAGTAGGGACGAAATTAATAAATAAACAACAAACTCAACACTAGCATTGTTGCAAAAAATCTTGTAAGGCTTTTATTAAACTGAACACGAAAAAAGAAAACATTGCTAGCAATACTTTTTAAAGTAATGAAGCGGACAGCGAGAATATATGTAATATTTCTAAAAGACCATTTGAAATTTTTTATGGAGAATCAAAAGATAATTATGTTACAACTTTGATCATTAATGAAATTAATCGTATTGGAAATAACATGGGCAATGCTCAAAGATCAATAATACTAATATTGACGCAACGTTTTTGTATAATCTTGCAACTATTTTTGTCGATGGAATATTTTACAGCTGTCCATACATGAAAATTTTCATTACGTCTTAATTTGTTTTCATGTTTAAATATGATACGACCCAAAACTTGACCGAACTTGGCATTTTTTTCCTAAGCTACTGCATTTGCTTACTTAGCTCTAGTAATGAATGGAAGAAACATCGAGAAAAGAAAGTTATATAGTAGATGGGTCGAAAATGCTGCTAGTTCTAAGTCTGGAAAAAGTGTGAAGGCAAAATTTTTGTACATGGTTGTGCCTAGGTTCACAAAAATTCGACATACACATCAATCTTATAGTTTTATCCATATATTTCTAATTTGTAATAGTGGCTTTCCTTGTCACAGATCTTTGTATTCTTACAGTAAGAGGCAATAAACATACATATCATACATGGAAATTTTTTTTTTTTATTAACATTATTCAAAATTGATATAAGATGATGAAAGATTCCATCACTTGAGTCGAATCGATTGAACTTCTTGATTCAAGACTAATTTATGGTCTTTTTTTATTTGTGTATCTTTATGGGTGGAGGGGAAGGAAGCTGCCAGAACCTGGCAAAATAAATTATACTTCGTTTAACAAGAAGCTAATATATTTGCTAATTAATGATGATAATTATGAATCAAAATGCTGATCAAATTCAAATAAGCAACACACAATCAGAAAAACAAACTACGTGGAAACACCTAAGATCGAATTATCCCATAGTGTCGTATCTTTGTGTAACGAAGAAACGACATTCTAAAGTCGGGGCCAAATGTCGAGGGCCCTCACTTCTTTCGATCTCAACAATCACAAAAAAAATCTCTGGATTGTCTAATAAAGAAGATCTGGAAGCTTAAGGTCTTCCAAAATCAACGATATCATCACTTTCACCCTGAAAATTTTTTGCCAATAGTTAAAGGGCAAAACATCCCAAAGAACAGGGGGTTTCGGCCTTCTTTTTCAAACGTTCACTTTTACCTGCTCTCAGAAAGAGGGCGACGTTAGGAAATATCTGAAAAAAATTTACAGATATTCTTTAACATTCTTTAATGCAATATTGTCGGATAACGGTACCCAATTCATATCTCCGAAACGGAAGATGGCTTCAACCCAAGATGATATTCGCCTTAAGTATTCCTCGGTCCGTTATCCCAAATCAAATCCACTGGAATGCCAAATAAGAGAATTGGGATTTTTTAGAACATTTTGTAGCGAAAATCATGCAGACTGGGCAAGGCATCTTTAACGCATCACAGAATGTTTAAACTTAACTGTCAGCCATACAACAAAGTTCACACTCTTTGAAATACATTACACTCAGAGGAATGTCCTGTTGTGACAAAGGGATGTTTCTTGAAGTAAATGGAATTTCCTCTCAAATTCAAGGTTGAGAGGATTTTCATTTGTCTCAACAGGAATCCATTTGCAGCAATAATTTTCCTTATGCGACTAACTTCACCTACTCTTGCAGCCAAATAATTCTGTTTGTGTAAAAAATATATTCACTTCGTTCAAAACAAAACAGGCAAGAGGACAATGCTTTTGTTTCAAGACAACTTTTTCTCTGAGTATACAAAACTACTTCAGTTTGTAAAATTAAACAAATGATCAAATTCCTGGAAGATGAAGAAACACAAATGCCACCGGAAAGCCAACTCGAATTAGCTAGGAACAATATCAAGAAAGCAAACGAACATAAGTTGAAAAACCAAAAATCAATTTCGAAGGTTGATTTATAAGTAGAAGATCAAGTATTGATAACCACCCCTTTCCCTTCTAATAAGAATAAAAAATACTATCACAAGTTCTTTCACCTATTCACTGGTCTATACAAAATCGACAACATAATCAGGCTAAATGCGTATGAATTGTGGAACGAAAATAAAAAGGCGATGAAAGGCAATTTCAACACAGATAATTTATGTGAATATTATTCTGTAAAATAGCCGATATGGAATATAATTAAATGTTCTGAGATAAGGGAAGCGCACACGCTTGGAGCTGAAGCACGTTGATCCAAGCGACAAATAATGAAGAACTGTGTCAATATCAGAGTCTGAAAAAATGAAGTAGAATTTAAGTTTTCAAAATGTGCACAATGATATGACAAGTGGAAGAAAATGTAAAATCACACGCGAATGTAAATAAATATGTATACAAGGGTCAAAATGGGAAACGAAAGTTGGATGCATATATGAGCAGTATGTATGTTTGTGTGTGTGAGAACAAATTGAATGAGAGGATTCTCAGACAGTAAACCAGCGTTTTAAAATTGTTTGTCCAGTTTACAATGTTAAAAAAGGGGATGGTTATGTGGTATGTGGTATGTGATTTAGGTGTGTTTGCGAGTGCTATCGTACGATATGTGTATTCGGCCGGAAAATATATTTTAGAAATGTAATTGAATGATAGTGAAATATTTTTAATCTCACCTCTCTACATGACTTCAATGTCATAATGCCTACAGAAGTCATTTGAATAGAAAAACAATGTCTTGGGTGCTCACTAGATAAAAAAGTGTATAAATCTGTGAGTTGTCGAAAACGGTTGAAATGTATAAAAAGTAAGAAAAAACAACACCATAAAGGGTAGTGAGTTCCATTTCCATACCAAGACTCAAATTGACCTAATTGTTCTGATTCCGAAACCTCATACCGAATTTTAAATAAAATTGTCTGGATGAAGTCGAAACGAATAGGTTTTTTCCTTTATTAATACCATTATTTGATCAATGTGTTTTGCAATTGACTTTTTTCTTACTATTGTTTCTCACCAATTTTTGAAAAATTGTTTAATTTCAATAAGTGATGGCTTATTTTTTCGTCGAAAACATTCTTTACAACTCTACTGTTTTCAATTATAAGAGTAAAGTTTTCTATGGTTGAAATCGTTAAGACCATTTTTTAAAAAGAAAACATTTTTGAAGATATAACTATATTTCAAGATTATCTACTTATTTTCAAAATTAGTAAGAGTAGAGTTGCACGAAATGGTTTTCGCAAAACTTAACAATGATTTTTGAAATTGAATTATTTCTTACTGTCGCTTCCTACCAATTTTTTAAAAATGGTTGAGTTTGAATAAATCATGGCTTTTTTTAGGGGAAAACATTACCTATACCTTTACTGTTTACAATTTTTATAAAAACTAAATTATTTTTAAATATAGTGGTACGTTTAAAAATGCTTTCTTCAAAAAAATTGTTTTTAAGGGTTTCAGCTATAGAAAACTTTACTTTAAAAATTGAGAACTGTCGATTTGTAGAGAATATTTTTCCTGGAAAAGCAAGCCATGCTTTATTAAAATTCAAATCCTTTTTAAAAATTCGTAAGAAACAATGGTAAAAAAAAATTCCATTGCAAAAACCATTAGCCTTTTTGGTTCCAGAAGAAAAAAATCAAACCTCAAAAGTGAATGAACCTTTTTATTCGTTCATTCACAAAAAGTTTTGTAAAGAAAAACCATTCATGAAAAGCTTTTAATAAGATAAAAAATTTTTACTGTAAATTGTTTGAATCGCATAATTTTTGCTTGAACATAAATAAAGAAAATGGCTTCTTTCAGCCCAAGAGCTTCTCTTAGCAGCACTTTCTAAATTAGATGCTGTAGAATTTAAGACTTTGCCCAAATTCGATTGATTTTCAACCATTCAAGTATTTGCACCTGAAAAGGCAGAAATTACTTTTAATTATTTAGAAGTCTCGTAAACTGCTCTCTAAATTTGAGACTGAGATTTTTTATTTGATTCAGTAACCGTTTGCAACTAATTCTAATTTATAGAGTAAACATACGCAACATCTTTCTCAATAAAAGAAACTCAGAAAACTAGATCTCTGCTCTATACAATGTATTTACTTTCCTAACGTGTAGTATCAAGTAAATGAAGAATCAATGTGACTGAAAATAAATATTTTCTAGTTTTTTCCTAGAATTATCAGCTCTTCAGTTGCCCGTACTCTTGAACTATAAAACTACTACTAACACATTGCAAATTTCATCTAAATAATTTTGTTCTGATCTTTGTTATCTGTTTGAAAAATAAAAAACTCTGAATTTATTATTTGAGAGCTTTTTTAAATATTAAAGTTTAATCAGAATCCCCGCCCCACCCCCAAGAAAAAAATGGCTGATAAAACTTGATACCCGGAAGAAGTTTACTCAGAAGAATATTTTGATACCACTATGCTAAAAGCCTTTCTTTCAGCCCGATTTTCATCGGGGGCGACTAAAATTGACGCTCTCGGCATTCAGAATTGCAGATGTGCAATGAAAATAAAACTCGCTATGTCATATTCTTCTTTTTTTGAGGACGGAAATTAAGAAATAATAAAAAGAAGGAAATTGTGTCTATATCACTATGATGGAAAAAGAATCACTAAATCTTATTAAAATAAACACTCTGATAATAATTTCTTATACTTTTTTCCCAATCTAAGGCTTTGGAAAAATCCATGAAAACATCGACAGCTACGTTTAAGAAAAATCAGTCTTTCAAGTCATCTTCAAAACTGTAAGAAATGACCGCAATTTCATCACATATTCTGAACTTAATAAAATATTGAAATTATTACTTATAGTTTCAAACTTAGGAAATTTGTTTGAAGAATTATTTTTATGTAGCATATTAAACATATTAACATATTATATTAACATATTAAACAAATTAAAAAAAATGGTGCTTTTTTAAATATTTCTTTATTCTGAATTTGAATTGCGTTATTTCAATATTTCAGGACAATAGTTAAAAACAAGACAATAAATCTTTGTCTCCTCTAGGAAGACAAAGTTCCTCAAAATCGAAGTGGTTTAAAAATAAGGGCGTTTTCCTTATTTGAATGATCATTGAAACAGCTTGACAGGACTCAATTTAACCTTTTGTAAATTAATATGTGTGTCTGGTTTCACCGAAATTCGGTGATCGTATGGAAAATACTTTCGGTGAGCCTAGAAACTTTGTACATAGACATCGATCTAATTAATGGATCTATTTTTTTGTATGTTCAGGAGGGTGAGGGGCTGTCAGAGCCTGCCAAAATGATTAGTGTTTCGTTTATGAAAAGGCAAATATATTTGTCAATTAATGATAATTATGAAGAAAAATGCTTATTCAATTCAAATAACCACCGTACAATTAAAAAAACAGAGAACATGGAAGCACCTGAGATCGAATTTACAGCTCGTCGATAAGAATAAAATCAATATGTATGAGCCATACTGATGAAAATATATGAAAAATATAATAATGTGTCACATTTACTTATTCTTAACTTAAACTGTACAAAAAGGCTTTACCTGTTCACTTTCTTAAATAAATAAACAATCTGGAAATGTTAAACCCAGAAAAAAGCATCTTCTTCATTCAAAAAAATCGTTTCGTTGGCCGCAATTGGCTGATTTTAGAAAATATTTTTCTTAAATAAACAAAATTTTCGTTTAGTTGATCAAATTCGTTTGGTTCAATCAATAAAAGTTTTTGTTTGAATTGTTTTGTTGATTTTAGAAAATATTTTATTGATTTTACAAATTTTTTTAGCTGAATCTACCAAATAATCTAAGAGACCATTTTACTAGAATTAAGAAAAACATTTGGTTGGTTTGCAGCTAGGTGAACCTTATCAAAATAAGTGCGAAAACAGAATCGATTGGGATTAAGTGATAATATAAAAAATACGTGAGATTACTAATTGAATCTTTGTGTGTGCCTACGATTGCGTGATTAGGTCTTTTATGAAGAAAACAAACATAACGATTTTTTTGAAAATAATAAACAAAGGATAAGGCACAATTTACATTGCAAATGGCTTGCCGTGGAATTTTCTAGTTATGTGATATTTAGTGGTTTAATAAACTACTGACTATTTGACTTAACTAAAATATTCTCTTGGATTGAGCAAAATATTTGCTTGGATTAACCGAAAGTTTTATTTGGAGTAACCAAACTATTTACTTGTATCAACCAAAAGATATGGTATAATCAACCAAATCTTACTAACCAAAAAAATTTCTTGCGTCAACCAAATATTTTTCTAAGTGATACTCAATAGACTGATGACCTGTTTGTCAATTTTCTTTTTTATTTGGACATGAAAATAAACATGAAAATACAAATAAACTGTTAAATATACTTCCAAAATTTCATGACATAGTCTGTACTATAGAAAATATTGAAATTAGCACTATTAGGAACATCTTCTCACAAAGTTGGCCAAATTTATTGTTTCTAAGTTTAGTTGCAGCAGAAATTTGTTATAACTTTTGTTTCTATTATTACGAAATCTGTTATACACAGTTCGAAAATTTTATAGCGATTTTACTATGAGTTCAATATAAATTGAATTTTCAAATTTATTAACAGAGATTTTACTACATACGTGTTGTAATTTAAAATTATCATTCGTGGAATGTATATTAACTTTAAAATATATAGTAACCGCGTGATAAAATAACAAAAAATTGTAACATAATAAAACTAATAATTAACATTTTAAACACAAGTTTCATTTTATTATTGGGGAATATTTCTCATTTGAAAGCTGAATTATGACACATATATTTTATAACATAAGTTAAAAAACTAAGTACTAAATCATAATAAAGTTCAAGACTTCCCTTGTCATTTCGTATCTGATTTTTAGGTGTTGACTCCAAAAACGTTTTGTGTTATCAGATGATAAATTATACATTCCCGGATCTTAAAATTATTTTTCTTCGCGCCGAACCTTGACTACTGATTCCACACGTGTGCGCAAATACTATATAAGGCAATCGTCACGACCAAAAATTATCATTCATTAGGTATTCAGTTTTTTTCCAAGCATAGTTATTTTGCTGTTTTTTTTTTCAAAAAGAATCTTGACTGGAAAAGAAGTTTCCAGAGATTCATATTTAAAGATGGCGGAAAAAGTGAAATTCGCTTTCTTACTACTAGGTAAGTAATCATGTATCTAAAAAAATACATACTTAATGTGAAAAGAGTTTATTCAACAATTGAAGTATATAAATTCTGAATTCATAAAGACCTTCTTCATAACATATACTGAAGATATTAGCTTAGATTAGGACTTTGTTTTTTCGATTTTCGATACAAAAATTGGTTAGTTTTTTAGTTGGCAACAAAATTTTTACTTTTTTTTATTTTGTGGAAGTACCATTTTTTAAAAGGTATTTAGATTTATCATACAGGGTCTTGAATCTGTGCTCAAACTATCTAGAAATAATTTCAAGTGGGTGCGAATAATTCTAAAAAAAAAGGTTTATTACTTTATGAGCAAATAATTAAACAAAGTTATTTTTCGAGTTTGGCAATTTTTAGCTCATTCAAACTGAGAGATTTGGTATAAAATGTAAGAGAAATTAATATTTCGCAACGATTAATTGTAAAAAAATGTTATTTGGCAATTTTTTAAATAACGTTTGCAAATAAATTCACAGATTGGCTATTTTTCAAAGAAAAAGCTCAATTTTTTTACGGAATCAACTACGAATGTCTTTCCGATGACTTGTAAATTTACAAGGCATCGAAGCAAAGTGTTATCAAAGAGACATTTTTAGTTAATTCCGTACAATAATTAAGCCTATTCGTTGCAAAATAGCCAAACTCTAATTTTGTTTACAGAAACAGCTCAAGTAATTAATAATTTCAGTGAATTCGCAAACTATAATAGTAAAAAGCATCGAAAATATAGTATTAGTTGATTCTGTACAAAATTGAGTCTATTCGTTGAAAAACAGCTAAACTATGAATTTGTTTATGAAATTTGTTGAAAAAATTGTCAATAAGCATCTATTCTGAATCAATCGTAATAAAACATTAATTTCTCTCACCATTTTTTCTCTCAAGAAAAATAACTTTTGTTCATTAATTTGTTTATATCGTAATGAACCAATTTTTTAAATTATGCTCACCCACTGAAAATAATTTCCTGATAGTTTTAGCACAGATATAAGTTCTTTTTTGATAAATCTGAAAATCCTAAAAATATGGTACTACTGAAACAATGAAAAAAAGTCAATTTTGTTGTTAAATTAAAAATTAACCAAATTTATTATGAAAACTCCAAATGCTCAAATCTTTTCGAAATTGAAAAATCTTTTATTTGAATGAAGGGCGTCCATATCGGATAAATAATTTTGGCTAAAAGTTGATTTTTCCACAAGAGACTTTTTTTGCTTGCCTCTGCGTCATCCCGAAATTGCAGATTTGCACATTTTTCGGGACGACTAGATGCAGCCTAAACATGAATAAAATTGCATTATTTAAACAAATATCTACAGATAAAAATCTTAATCTAGCATAGTTTTAAATATTTTATATTGTTCTGTAATGAAACTTGATCTCATTCTTATAATAAACTCAATTGGTAATACACAAATGATTAAGTAAATATGTTTCTTTTTCATTTTTAAAGTGATTGCAGCTTTATTCTCGGATACATTCTCCCATACGGTGAGTTTTACTTTACTCTGAACAGTTATTTAAAATTCTTATATATATATATATATATTATATATAAAACAAGATGTCTTTATTCGTGGTTGCACGATGCCAATTACTGGCAGGTCACATTGGCGTCAAATTATGTACATTAGCGGAAAGACACATTGCGGCATCTCTCATTCGGAAAAATTGAATTCCATAACAAATACAATTGGCA
Source organism: Andricus curvator (assembly GCA_932195095.1). Taxonomy (NCBI): domain Eukaryota; kingdom Metazoa; phylum Arthropoda; class Insecta; order Hymenoptera; family Cynipidae; genus Andricus; species Andricus curvator. The sequence goes on along the minus strand of CAKNYM010025683.1, from coordinate 27,914 downwards.
AAAATATAGGAAGATCCGCCTGTGGTTACTCACATACGTAACGCAGGTCACACGTCTAATCCTTCCCAATTTTTGCTTTTTTTCGAGTTTGAATTTTTCCGAATGAAAGTTGCTCGGATATGACGACGTGAAAATTTTCCGTAGACTTTAAATTTTACGAATGAGAGATGAGGCAATGTGACTTAAATAAGTAAAAAACTGTATTGTAAGAAAAGTGCGTCAAAGTGTTGTGGTTATAGTAAGAACAATGTATCACTAAAAGCACTACTCTTATTTTTAGCAGTACATATCTACATAATTTAACAAAAATTTCAATCATATTTTGTACTTTGATAAATCGTTCTTTCACTAATTAAAACTATATTTATTGCAGACTATTTCGGGCTTCTTTGACTGTTTATGGCATTGCCATGTAAGTAAAAAAATTATATACGCGGTCTTTTTAATCTGTGGAGAACACTTGATTTCCCTAAACTAGTCAACTAAGAAAACTATGTTTTTAGAAAACTAAGAAAAATCCAATTTGTGCATTTAATGGTGGTAGCTACGTGACGTTCGGACTTAAGGAATACAAATGCCTTAAAGACACATGCAATGGAGGTTAGTTTTTTATAGTTTATTATTTTTTCAATAATTTTTTTAATATTTTCAAATACTGCTTTCATAAATCGTTCACTTTAAAGTGCTTAAAATTACATATTCATCAACCTAGAAGGTTTCTAAAATGAAATTCCTTAACCTTCGAAAATTGATTGCTGAATGTCCATTTGGAACATTTACTTACATTCCACCCTTCTCTAATTGACTGTATTCAATAGGGAAATGCAAATATTCAGTGTACTCTGTTTGAATTGCTCTCATGTGAGCAAAATATGATAAATATTTGCATTTACCTACTGTTTAAAGTTAAGAAAGTTAAAGGGGGATGAAAACGATTAATGCCTGTGTCAATCACTGGTACTCTTACCCTACCATTCATTTAGATGTATCAGCTTTTAAAAAAGATATGATTATTTATATTATAATAAATATCAATAACTATTTCAGGTGGACTATATCAATATGATGGAAAATGTGATAAGTCACGTGATAAGCCAGGACATCCAATAAAAGATGCTGTACTCCCAATATCTCCCCCGAAAACTCCACCAGAAACTCCCCCGAGAACTCCATCGGAAACTCACCCCGTAACTCCACCGGTGCCCACTTAAACAATATGTACATTTTTGTACTTCTCGACTCATACATCAAGTGGTCCAGAACAATAACGAAGCATATTTTCAACATTTGCAATGGAATAGCATGTTTGCGCTTTCCCAAATTGTAAATTACGTCCCATGAAGACAAAGCACTTTACAATTATGAAATACATGCAGAAAAATGTACCTAATATAATAAAACACTTCAGTGTGATAATTTCGAATGTTAAATTATTTTCATTGCTTACAGTTCACTAAGTTTTACGCTTTTGCAAGTCCTATACAATTTTTTTTTTAAATGGTGAGATTTAATGTTTAGACTCGCCGATTTGACTTATTTGAGTACTTAAACGCACTACACTGCAGTAGCCTAGCTGATAAAATACGCTGCAGAAGAATTGAATTATTTCGTATTTTTTGATATAAGCAAATTTAAAAGAGGAGGACAATAATGTGGGGAAGGGGGTCAACCATTGTACCGATTACACCAATGAAGTTCTACCATGGGCAGCAAGTTACACTACGATAAAGCTGTTATCATAAAGACCCGGAGTTTTTTTATCCTAACTTCAGATAGTTTCGGTGCACCGTTTCAATCCGCGCGAAGATAAAATCTAGCTGCTACCAGATAAATTTGAAAGCTGTATGAAACAGTTGACAGCTATGTGTTATCGCTGATAGATAACATTTATCGGTCAGCCGATGAAAATTCCTGTTAATTGTTTTACACAGCTTTCAAATGAATCTAGTAGTGGATAAATTTTATCTTTCCGCGGATTTAAACGCTGCAACGAGACTGCCTGAAGTTAGGATAAACAGGGCAAGAAAAGTATCAAATTTCGGAATACACACCTTTTGCATGTCGTTATACCCTCGCCACTATTTGCAAGAAAAGGCCAGAAAAACGTTTTTTCAACTGTACCGATAACAGGCTTCGGAGTCCAAAAATTCTATAAAAACAGGCGAAACAAGAACATTTTTCATGAAAATAAGGGAACAAATTCATTAAAATAAATTTAATGAAGATGCTATATTAAACTGAAATTGAAACTTTTTAAATTCCTTCTATTTCAAGTAGAAATATTGCATTTTCAAGCAAATATATTACTTTTTAAACAAAAAGTTGAATTTTGAAACAAGAATATTAATTTTCTACAAAAAAGAATGAAATTTCAGCAAAATACATACATTTTCAATGAAATAGTTAATTTTGCAACTCAGATGATAAATCTTTAACCAAACAAAAATTTTTAACGAAGAAGTTTAACTAAGTAGTTGAATTCAAACTAAACATACGAATTTTCAACAAAATAGTTGAATGCTGAATCAACACAGATTATTTTTCAACCAAACTGTGGCATTTAAAAAAAAAGAATGAAATTTCTACCAAGGAGGTAAATTTTCTATAGAAAAAAACGAACTTCCAACAAGGTTCATGAAACTTTCCCCAAATATTAGAATTTTCAACTATAAAAGATCAATTAGCAACAAAAAATGGATTAGTTCAATTTTCAGTTGAAAAAAAAAATTTTCAACTAAAGAGATGAAGTTTTGAATAACAAAAGTTAATTTTTAACAAAGTAGTTTAACTTTTAACCCAGTAGTTGAATTTTGAAACAAGGAAGATGAATTCTCAACGAAAAATATATTAGTGAATATTTTAACCGAAAAGGATTTTTAGTTTAAATCAAAAACAGTTAAGTTCAACCAAAATAGATGAATTTTCTACAGAAAAGAATTTAAAAAAAGTGGAATTTCAATACAAAACATAATACTAGACTTTTCAACCAAAAAAAAAATTACTTTCAATTATCGCGCTTCGCCCTCGATAATGAGTGACCTCGCGCTTCGCGCTCGGATATTTATTCTTTGCACTTGGAATGCTTGAACGTAACTTCATGAAAAACATATCATTTAGATCCCAGTATTTGTATTTATCTTCATAATCTGAATGTTCTACGTAATTGTGTATAGTTAACGATTAAATTCCTCAAAGCTCTGTAGGCTTTGAGGTACGCTTTCTTATCGTGACACTCGCGCTACGCGTGCACAGATGGGAGACTCCCAACTGGGCACGTCTCAATCAATACGATCATATTTGTCGCTTACAAGTCCACGTGCACAGATGGAAGACTCCCAACTTTGCACGTGCACACTTGGGAGACTCTCAACTGTGCACATCTCAATTAATAAGATAAGATGCTTAAATCACAAGTAGCGTACAGATAGACGAGACTGACAACTGTGCGTGTGTCAATTCTTAGGATCAGACTTTTCTTTTAAAAGTCTAAGTGTACATATGGTACCCTCCCAACTGTGCACGTTTTGAGTAACACCATCACGTTTTCAACTTATGAATCCACGTGTACAGATGGTACTCTCCCAACTGTGAACGTCTCAATTACTACTATCAGATTTTGAACTTACAATTCCACGTGTACAGATGGTATCCTCGAAACTGTGTACGTCTGAATTAATGAGATAAGATGCTTAAGTTAAACGTTCGCGTGCACATACGGGAGACGCCTAACTGTGCGCATATCAGTTAATAGAATTAGACTCTTCATTCAGAAGTCCACGTACCCAGATGGTACCCTCCCAACCGGGCACGTCCCAATTAATACAATCAGATTTTCAACTTACAAGCCCACGTGTACAGATGGTACCATCCCAACTGTGCACGTCACAATTAAGATACCTAACAAGTCCGCGTGCATATATAGGAAAAGCCAACTGTGCCCGTATGAATACATACCCAGCGGACAAGTTTCCTAAATGTTACATAACAAAAAGGTCACATTTATACATAACATTGTTACAATCGTGTGCCATAACAATTACAGAACATGAAGTTCACTCTGTTCTGTAACGCTGTTACTGTAAGGATATGTAACAGTTCTGGAATTGTGCAATGTAACTCATATAGAGCAGAGTGATAGAACTGTTATGTCACTAGAATGTCACACGTGTTCCAGGAACGGAACATAAAGGCCACACTGTTGTAATGAGAATATGTAACAGTTCTGGAATTCTGTAATGTAACTGATATATTACAGAGTGATTTAACAGTTACGTCACTAGGATGACACACGTATTCCAGGAATGGAACATAAAGGGCACACTGTTCTGTAACTCTGTTACTATAAGGATACGTAACAGTTCTGGAAATCTGTAATAACACAAGTATATCACAGATTGATATAACTGTAACGTCACTAGAATGTCACATGTGTGACAGAAATGGAACATTAAGGGCACACTGCTCTGTACCGATTTTAGACCAGTTCAGTGCTGACGGCCGGGCCTTTCATTTTTAAATTTGCACCTTACAATTTTTTAAACCCACCTTCTTATAATATGACGAAAATAAAAAAAATAATTAATATATGCCTGAGAGGAACCTGGCTTTTTCAGCGAAGGAGCATTACCGAGATTATAAACGAAGTGCAGCAATATTACAAAAAACATTTTGTCATCACACATCCTTGTAACACCGTTACAACTGTCTTGGAATTGTTACGGATCGATTACAGAACAAATTTACATCGTAACACTGTTACATATGGGTTACGGTACTATTATAGAATAATGGTACTCTGTAACCCTGTTCCTAAATTGTTCAAAAAATATTTTTTGACATATAACGCTGTTCCAGAATTGTTACAAAACGATCACAGAACATATTTACACCGTAACACTGTTAGATATCACGTTCAACGGTATGAATTTGTAAAATCAAAGTTGGCTAAGGAATTTGGGAAAAAATAATCATAAGGAAATATATAGAGAAGTTTTTTTATAAACTTTCTTACAGTAATTTTCTAATTAAATTTGTAAAGCGTTATTATACATTATATAACTTAGCGGTATTATTTTATACCGTTAATGTCTCATACCTAATAGTTTTGTATTAAAATTATTTCCCTAATAACATTAAATCTCGCCAAGTTTTATAATGTCTAATAATATAGGTATGCTCAATCACTTTAATTTAAATTAAAATAATTATTTTATTCGTAATACACATAAGCTTCATACTTCAAAAATTTGTGACATAAAAAGTGTGCAATTGAAAATTAACTTTATTTTTTCAACAAAATTTCCAGGTTTCTGAACGAATATTTTTGGAGTATTACAAATAAAATTAAATGCTTATTTATAATGTTATTGTTTAGTCTATTAACTATAAACATTCCTATTCATTTATCGCAGGCTTCACAGTCTATTTCCATTTCATGAAATTAAATTGGTTGAATTTTGAAAAGTATTATTAACAATATGGAAATTATTATTAATTCATAAACGATTGAAAATTCATGAAAGAAATTCTCTATACATTTCATAATGATTATTTTTTGACAAATTTCTTGACCAACCTTGATTTCACAAATTCATACCATTGAACGTGATAAATTTTTTTCGTCGCCGATGTTTTTGGTGAAATTTTGATTTTTTTGAAATATTTCTTTCCATATGCATAACCAATTAAAGCGAAATTTGTAATGCCCAGCTTAAATGTCTTAAAAATTGAAGAAATAAAAAATTGAGGCCTTTGAAATTAGAACAATCAGACAATCATTCAAAATCTGGAATGACAATAAAGTTGAGAAAGAAAATTAAAGATATAATAACCAAGCATAATAAAAAAGCAGTCATTTTTCATAATAATTTTTGGATATAAATTGATTTTATGCGCCTTTGAAGTTAAAAACTCGATCGGAAATTCCCAAACTGCATACCAAACCGACAGGACATTAATTTTATTGTCGAAAAATCGCGCAATCATGTTATTGTAGTAGCACTATTTACAATGGCCAGTTTCAATAGCTCAGGTAAACCCGCCTCCTCATCTATTTTAGTCTAGACCTGTTTGTCTTATGCGCTCTCTTTCGCCGACCCTTGCCAGCAAGGGACCCTTCGTACTACTAAGGAATAAAATACGAAACATGAAAATTTTTCAATTTCACAATTAGTAATTTGATAATATTATACGTATTTGAAAGCTACGTTTCTTGGCGTTTCAAGGGATATGTCACTTGTGTCAATAAGTTAAAAATTAGATTCCTTTGAATTTACTTTGAATTGTTTGGAATTCGTATGAATTTATTCTGAAATCGTTCAAAGTTACTTAGAATTCTAACAAATTTTACAGATTTTGACTGTATTATTTTAATTTCAGAAAAAAATTACTCACTTTTAGTCACTTTTTCATTTTTTTCAAGTGAATTAGGATGTGTGAGTAATACTTTAATGATCACGTTTTTTTAACTTTTTTGTCACATAAATGTATTAAATCATTTTATTTTTATATCGAAAATTTATTTTCATAATTCAATGGTGAGGAAAATGTATCATTTATTCCCAGGTGAAAAAGTTATATATAGTTTATATATCGTGGACAAAATACTAATATTTTTCATTTGTTATATACAGAAAAATTGATAAAACAAATGCAAAATATCATTGTATTGTCCACTATACATGAACTATATACAACTTTTTCAACTGGGTTTGCTTGACGAAAGTGAGAAAAACTGAAGATCTAAAATGTGAAATTTTATTTAATCAAGCCAGATGTCAAACATGGTATTTTGACAATAAATAAAACTGACCATTTTTCTCGATATTAAATGCATTATTTAAATTGACATTATTATTTTAGTAAACTAGATTCTAAGGTTTGAAAGAGCGTAATATGATAATAGGCTACTTTATGACTATTGAAAATAAACTCTTTATTTCTAAGAAAACCCGGGATCGATCAAGGGAACAGTTTTGAAGTAATGAGTATAGCGGTGCGGTGTTACCTTCATGTGAAATCAGCGCGCAAGCCATTTCTTATTAAAAATTTCAAGACCCATAATCTGGGACCTCGGTTTCTTGTCAACCCTCAATGATATATATTCAGGTTACGTATACATATATATATATATTTAGATTATGGATGTGGCCCTAAATAAGCCCTTAATTTCTGAAAAAAGCCGAATAAGATTAAATTAACAGTTTTGAACTTACAGATATGGCGATGCTAGCTGCGTATGAAGACATTGCACAACCTGTTTTTATAGATAATTGCAGAGCCCAAAATTTGGGTCTTACGGCCCTTGAAAGCCCTAAGTGAGCCCGTAATTATAGGATAGTTTCCAAATAAATTTTATGAAAAGGCGGTGCTAGCTTCAGAGACGTCACTTTCGCACAATGGGGCAAAAAAGTGCCTACTAACAAATCAATTTTCAGCCCATAATTTTCATTGGATATACAAGTTTGAAAAATAAATAAAAATGTATTCAAATTCGCTCGCAAGTTTCAGCGCGCCTAGGGCGCGCACCTGTCGAATCTCGCGCTTCGCGCTCGATTGGGTATTCATCTCGCGCTCCGCGCTCGATTATATGTTTATCTCGCGCTTCGCGCTCGATAATGTATTCACCTCGCGCTGCGCGCTCGGAAACATTTGTCGTCTAGGTTTTCACACTTCGTGTGCTCGCTATTGCGCGCTTCGCGGGCTAATACTCTCTTAGTGAGCTTCATCGTTATGACCTGCTTTTGGTTTAATTATGTCAGTTTTACATAAACAGAAGAACTAATTTACTTAAGGTACTATCGACCTTAAGGAACACATTCTAATCACGACACTCGCGCTTCGCGCTCGATATTTGGTTTGATCATCATGTGAAACTCGCGCTTCACGCTCGTTCCTGTTCATCGTATAATAGAAACCCAAAAGTTTGCGCGCGCTTGCTGCGCGCAATTTGGTTGTCGCGCTTCGCAACGACCATATGTTATGTTCAATGTTCTTCAGATAAAAATGACTAAAGTTGTATTTGATTCAAAATGAAGAAGGCAATTCCTTCACTTCAGCGTATATTTCCGTATCTTTATAATAAATCCTACAATCAGAAAGATTTTTTTCCAACTATCTGAAAAGGGGAGAAAA
>CAKNYM010025683.1:0-15195 GCA_932195095.1 Andricus curvator | reverse complement strand
CACACACACACACACACACACACACACACACACACACACATATATATATATATACATGTGTGTGTGTGTGTAATGAAAGAAATGTGCAAATAAATATGTTTTTTTTTTAATTTATAAAGTCATCGCAGCTTTATTTCCTGCCATCATTGCCGAGCGTAAACTGGTGAGTTTTATTTTACTCCAAACAGTTATTTAACCTTCCTGTCTTATATATAATACAAGATGCCTTTATTCTTCGCATTTAAAGTATCACAAGTTCTTCTTTTTTCATGAACGTTTAACGATAAGTTTATTACTGGAAAAGTACGTAAAAGTATGTTGCGTATAGGTAAGAAAAAGTTCAATAAAAGTTGTGCTTTTACTTTATTATCAGTGTGAATGTAGGTATAAGGTAAATGCACTAGTTATCGTCACCTTAATCCAAATTGCAAATTAAGAACGCTTATAATTGTATTTAAAACACTATTCTCATTTCCACAAAGGACTTAGCCGATTAAAGCAGATATAGAAAAACTCAATTTTGATCACTTCTCATGATATTTGATTGGAGTCAATTTTTATTCACGATAAAAATTCAAATCATGCAAATGCGTTAGTTATCGTCAGGCACGTAACCAAGTATTAAAACAAGAAAAGTATACTAATTTGATAGAAGGATATTTAAACTAACCCAAAATGACATCTTTTATCATACGCGGCAAGAGCGAGTCTTGTTATACGAAAAATACTGGGCCATCTGACGATAACTAATGCAGTGACGATTACCAGTGCATTTACCTTATAACTTGACAAAGATTTAATATAGTGGTATGAAATTTTTGTGCAGTTTCATATCAACAAACTATGAAAACTCTACCAAAAGTTTCCTCCTAATTAAAACTATATTTCTTGCAGACCACTTGGGGCTTCATTAAGTGTTTAATTAAATGCCGTGTAAGTAAACCAATATTTAAAAAGTCTTCCAAATTTTGGAATACAATTGGATTTTCATAAAATTGTGAACTAAAAAAGACGATGTTTTCAGAAATCTGACGTTGACAAAATTTGTGCATATAGTTATGGTAGCTTCTTGAATTTCGGTAGAAAGACATACGAATGCCTCAAAAGAAACTGCGGAAGAGGTCAGTTGAGTAAAGTGACATTTAATTATTTTCTGAAGATTCATTATTTGAATATTTTAAAATGCGGCTTGTAAAAATGGTTCACATTTGAACGCTTGAAATTTTACATTCATCGACAATGCGGAACAGTTGAATTTCAAAAAATGATTTACATTCCAAACATAACATATACCATATGTTTAGATTTATTAGGTTTTTAAAAAAATATGATTATTTACATTATAAGAAATAATAATAACTGTTTCAGGTGGAAGATACTTACATGACGGACCATGTAATACTCGATCAATACAAGTATTGCAGAATTATACATCTTCAGCGCCGAATAATGAGATGACATTAGTCGCGATGGCCGCCTAATAATACATATAAATTTTGATGCTTTATGATAAATATATTTCAGGTGGTGCAGAATAGTTAAAAATATTTTTATATACTGCAATGGAACCAAATATTTGTGCTTCCCCAAGTTGTAAATTACGTAGCTTGACGAAAATTTTACACATTTCAACGACAAATACATGTATAAAAATATAATTCACTAAATAAAATACTCAAGTGAGATAATTTTTAATGCTTCATAACTTTTCATGCTTACATTCTAAATTATAATTAGAGCCAACTCATGGATGCTTTTACTAAATAATATCATTCAGAATATTCAACAATGAAAAAATTCTTCTGTGGAAGTAATTATGTCATTTAGCTCATTACATTTTTCGCGCTTATTCATTAAAAATGTCGAAAATTCTATGTAAGGGTTTGTTCTTTGAATACTAATTTTCAATCAAAACACTTTTTCCGCCAATGCAAAGGTTACTGGTTTTGTGTAAAAGTTTCCTTTTGCGGACTTAATCAAATCTCACTGTTTTTAGACTCACTGACTGAGAAAAAATGAAGATTTCATAGGTATCTGTCTATCTTTGCAGTTGTTTCCATTGCGATATCTGAGAACACGATAACTTTCGAACAGTCAGGAAAAAAATTTCCTTGAAGCAAAAGCATCGTCCTCTCACCTGCGTCGTTTTAAAAAATGTAAAAATATTGTTTCCGCAAACAGAATTAGTTGGCTGCAAGATTCGGTGAAGTTTGTCGTAAATAAATGTCTTCTGCAAAAAGATTTTTCTTTTTGAGACGAATGGAAGTCCTGATGAGCTTAAATTTAAAATGAAATTCCATTTCTGTGAAGCAACATCTTTTTTAACACAAGAAGACATTTCCCTCAGTGAAAGAATTATCCGATTGGATTGCGTCATTTTATCTACTGAAACTACCCTGGTGGCAGTTTTAAACTAGCGTTGTAATATGTTAATACTATTTTTAGTACTGGGACATACATTTCCACCTGGTTTCCAGAGATTCAGGTTCAAAGATGGCGGAAAAAGTGAAATTCGCTTTCTTACTACTAAGTAAGTAATCATCTATCTAAAAAAAAACGTACTTACTGTGAAAAGAGTTTATTCAACATTTGAAGTATATAAATTCTGAATTCGTGAAGACCTTTTTTATAGCATATACTCAAGATATTAGCTTAGATTTGGATCCTTCTTTTAAATAAAAGATTTTTAAAAGTAAAAAAGATTGTATTTCTCGATTTTCGATACAAAAATTGGTTAGTTTTGAGTTAGCAAAAAAAATTTTTTTTTTCATTTTGTAAAAGTAATATTTTTTAAAAGATATTCAGATTTATCATATAGGGTCTTGAATCTGTGCTCAAACTATCTAGAAATAATTTCAAGTGGGTGCGAATAATTCTAAAAAAAAAGGTTTATTACTTTATAAACAAATAATTGAACAAAGTTATTTTTCGAGTTTGGCAATGTTTAGCTCATTCAAACTGAGAGGTTTGGTATAAAATGTAAGAGAAATTAATATTTCGCAACGATTAATTGTAAAAAAAATGTTATTTGGCAATTTTTAAAATAAATTCACAGATTGGCTATTTTTCAAAGCATAAGCTCAATTTTTTACGAGATTAACTACAAATGTCTTTCCGATGACTTGTAAATTTACAAGGCATCAAAGCAAAGTGTTATCAAAGAGACATTTTTAGTTGATTCCGTACAATAATTAAGCCTATTCGTTGCAAAATAGCAAAACTCTAATTTTGTTTATAGGAACAGATCAAGTAATTAATAATTTTAGTGAATTTGCAAACTATCATAGCAAAAAGCATCGGAAATATAGTATTAGTTGATTCCGTAAAAAATTGAGTATATTCGTTGAAAAACAGCTAAACTATGAATTTGTTTATGAAATGTGTTGAAAAAATTGTCAATAAGCATCTATTCTCAATTAATCGTAATTAAACATTAATTAAGTTAATTTCTCTCACCATTTTTTCTCTCAAGAAAAGTAACTTTTGTTCATTAATTTGTTTATAACGTAATAAACCAATTTTTTAAATTATGCTCACCCACTGAAAATAATTTCTTGATAGTTTTAGCACAGATATAAGTTCTTTTTTGATAAATCTGAAAATCCTACAAATATGGTACCACTGAAACAATGAAGTCAATTTTGTTGTTAAATCGAAAATTAACAAAATTTGTTATAAAAACTACAAATTCTCAAATCTTTTCTAAATTAAAAAATCTTTTATTCAAATAAAGGACGTCCATATCGAAAAATAATTTAGGCTAAAAGTTGATTCGTCCTCAAGAGACTTTTTTTGCTTGCCTGTGTGTCATCTCGAAATTGCAGATTTGAACATTTTTCGGGACGACTAGATGCAGCCTAAACATGCATAAAATTGCATTATTTAAACAAATATCTGAAGATAAAAATCTTAATCCAGCATAGTTGTGAATATTTTATATTGTTTTATAATGAAACTTGATCTCATTTTTATAATAAACTCAATTGGTAATGCACAAATGATTAAGTAAATATGTTTCTTTTTCATTTTCAAATTGATTGCAGCTTTGTTCTCGGATACGTTCTCCCATACGGTGAGTTTTACATTACTCTGAACAGTTATTTAACATTCTTATACATATTATATATAAAAGAAGATATCTTTATTCATGATTGCACGACGCCAATTACTGGCAGGTCACATTGGCGTAAAATTATGTACATTAGCCTAAAGTCACATTGCGGTATCTGTCATTCGGAAAAATTGAATTCCATAAAAAATTGGCAAAAATATAGGAAGATCCGCCTGTGGTTACTCACATACGTAACGCAGGTCACACGTCTAATCCTTCCCAATTTTTGCTTTTTTTCGAGTTTGAATTTTTCCGAATGAAAGTTGCTCGGATATGACGACGTGAAAATTTTCCGTAGACTTTAAATTTTACGAATGAGAGATGCTGCAATGTGACTTAAATAAGTAAAAAAATGTATTGTAAGAAAAGTGCGTGAAAGTGTTCTGATTATAGTAAGAACAATGTATCACTAAAAGCACTACTCTTATTTTTGGCAGTACATATCTACATAATTTAACAAAAATTTCAATTACATTCTATACTTTGATAAATCGTACTTTCACTAATTAAAACTATATTTATTGCAGATTATTTCGAGCTTCTTTGACTGTTTATGGCATTGCTATGTAAGTAAAAAAATGAGATACGCGGTCTTTTTAATCTTTGGAGAACACTTGATTTCCCTAAACTAGTCAACTAAGAAAACTATGTTTTTAGAAAATTGAGAAAAACCAAATTTGTGCATTTAATGGTGGTAGCTACGTGACGTTCGAACTTAAGGAATACAAATGCCTTAAAGACACATGCAATGGAGGTTAGTTTTTTATAGTTTATTATTTTTTAAATAATTTTTTTAATATTTTAAAATACTGCTTTCATAAATCGTTCGCTTCAAAGTGCTTAGAATTACAAATTTATCAACCTAGAAGGTTTCTAAAATGAAATTCCTTAACCTTCGAAAATTGATTGCTGAATGTTCATTTGGAACATTTACTTACATTCCACCCTTCTCTAATTGGCTTTATTCAATACGAAAATGCAAATATTCAGTGTACTCTGTTTAAATTGCTCTCATGTGAGCAAAATATGATAAATATTTGCATTTACCTACTGTTTAAAGTTAATAAAGTTAAAGGGGGATGAAAACGATTAATGCCTGTGTCAATCACTGGTGCTCTTACCCTACCATTCATTTAGATGTATCAGCTTTTAAAAAAGATATGATCATTTATATTATAATAAATATCAATAACTATTGCAGGTGGACTATATCAATATGATGGAAAATGTTATAAGTCACGTGATAAGCCAGGACATCCAATAAAAGATGCTACACTCCCAATATCTCCCCCGAAAACTCCACCAGAAACTCCCCCGAGAACTCCATCGGAAACTCACCCCGTAACTACACCGGTGCCCACTTAAACAATATGTAAATTTTTGTACTTCTCGACTCATACATCAAGTGGTCCAGAACAATAAGGACACATATTTTCAACATTTGCAATGGAATAACATGTTTGCGCTTTCCCAAATTGTAAATTACGCCCCATGAAGACACAACACTTTACAATTATGAAATACATGCAGAAAAATGTACCTAATATAATAAAACACTTCAGTGTGATAATTTCGAAAGTTATATTATTTTCATTGCTTACATTTCACTAAGTAATATAGTCTTGTATATTCACTAAATACAAAAATTCTTTCGCGCATAATAAATATATCAGCGTATTGTACTTGTAAAATGCATCTCTCTCGCGAGAATTTAAATAGTCTCCCGCTTTAATATTATTATTATTATTATTATACAGTAGGGCAGGACAATACCTGCCCATAGTACTGCTATGGGCAGTGCTGAATTCAGTTTTAGGCTTTTGCAAGTCCTATAAAATTTTTTTTTTAAATGGTGAGATTTGATGTTTAGACTCGCCGATTTGACTCATTTGAGTACTCAAACGCATTACACTGCAGTAGCCTAGCTGCTAAAATACGCTGCAGAAGAATTGAATTATTCAGTATTTTTTGATATAAGCAAATTTAAAAGAGGAGGACAATAATTGGGGGAAGGGGGGTAAACCATTGTACCGATTACCCCAATAAAGTTCTACCATGGGCAGCAAGTTACACTACAATAAAGCTGTTATCATAAAGACCCCCGAGTTTTTTATCCTAACTTTACTAACTATAGATAACATTCATCGGTCAGCGGATGAAAATTCCTGTTAATTGTTTTACACAGCTTTCAAATGAATCTAGTAGTGGATACATTTTATCTTTGCGCGGATTCAAACGCTGCAACGAGACTATCTAAAGTTAGGATAAACAGGGAGAGAAAAGTATCATATTTCGGAATACACTTTTTGCAAGAAAAAGCCAGAAAAACGTTTTTCCAACTGTAACGATAACAGGCTTCGGAGTCCAAAAATTCTATAAGAACAGACGAAACAAGGACATTTTCCCTGAAAATAAGGGAACATATTCATTCAAACAAAATTAATGAAGATACTATATTAAACTGAAATTGAAACTCTTTAAATTCCTTCTATTTCAAGTAGAAATATTGCATTTTCAACCAAGTAGATGATTTTTCAAACAAAAAGTTAAATTTTCAAACAAGAATATTAATTTTCTACCAAAAAGACTGAAATTTCAGCAAAATACATACATTTTCAATAAAATAGTTAATTTTGCAACTCAGATGATGAACCTTTAACCAAAAAAATAATAATTTTCAACAAAGAAGTTTAACCAAGTAGTTGAAGTCAAACTAAACAAACGGATTTTAAACAAAATAGTTGAATGCTGAATCAACACAGATTATTTTTCAACCAAATAGTGGCATTAGCCACTATTTGACAACGAAAAATATATTAGTTCAATTTCCAGTTAAAAAAAAAACAAACCAATTTTCAACTGAAGAGATAAAGTTTTGCATAACAAAAATTAATTTTTAACAAAGTAGTTCAACTTTAAACCAAGTAGTTGAATTTTGAAACAAGGAAGATGAAGTCTCAACGAAAAATATATTAGTGAATATTTTAACCGGAAAGGATTTTTAGTTTAAATCAAAAGCAGTTGAGTTAAATTAAAATAGATGAATTTTCTACAAAGGAGAATTTAAAAAAATTGGAATTTCAATACAAAACATAATAGCACACTTTTCATCGCGTGCGACTCGCTTCGCTTGCAAGTTTGAGCTCGCCTAGGGCGTGCGTCTGTCGGATCTCGCGCTTCACGCTCGATAATGGGTGACCTCGCGCTTCGCGCTCGGATATTTATTCTTTGTACTTGGAATGCTTGAATGTAACTTCATGAAAAACATCTCATTTCGATCCCAGTATTTGTATGTATCTTCATAATCAGAATTTTCTACGTAATTGTGTATAGTTAACGATTAAATTCCTCAAAGCTCTGTAGGCTTTGAGGGGCACGTCTCAATCAATACGATCATATTTGTCGCTTACAAGTCCACGTGCACAGATGGAAGACTCCCAACTTTTCACTTGCACACTTGGGAGATTCTGAACTGTGCACATCTCAATTAATAAGATAAGATGCTTAAATCACAAGTAGCGTACACATAGACGAGACTGACAACTGTGCGTGTGTCAATTCTTAGGATCAGACTTTTCATTTAAAAGTCTAAGTGTACATATGGTACCCTCCCAACTGTGCACGTTTTGAGTAACACCATCAGATTTTCAACTTATGAGTCCACGTGTACAGATGGTACTCTCCCAACTGTGAACGTCTCAAATACTACTATCAGATTTTGAACTTACAATTTCACGTGTACAGATGGTACCCTCAAAGCTGTGTACGTCTGAATTAATAAGATAAGATGCTTAACTTAAACGTTCGCGTGCACATATGGAAGACGCCTAACCTGTTCTTTTTTGTTCTGGAACTGTTACATCACAGTTATATAATAGTGTCCGCTGAGCATGGACTTCAAAATGAGAAGTCTAATCGTTTAATTGAGACGTGCACAGTTAGAAGGCTACAATCTGCGCACGTGGACTTCTAGGTGAAGAAGAATTGCATTAATCTAGACGTGCACAGTTGGGATAATACTATATGTGCACATGGACTTTTGAATGAAAAGTCTAATCGGAATAATTGAGAGGTGCACAGTTGGGAGGGTACCATTTATGCACGTGGACTTATAGGTAAAGAATGATTGCATTATTCGAGACGTGCACAGTTGGGAGAGTACCATCTGTACACGTAGACTTTTAAATGAAAAGTCTAATCGTATTAATTGAGATTTGCGCAATTGTAAGTGTACCATATGTGCACGTGGAATTAGAGGTGAAAAATAATTGCATTAATCGTGACGTGCACAGTTGGGAGAATACTATCTGTGCACATAGGTTTTCAAATGAAAAGTCTAATCATATTTATTGAGACTTACACAGTTGGGAGGGTGACATCTGGGTGCGCGACCTTTAAATGAAGAGTCTAATTCCATTAACTGACACGCGCACAGTTGGGAGTTTTTCATATGTGCACGCGGACTTGTAATTTAAATATATTTTCTTATTAATTGTGACGTACACACTTTCAAGGGTACCATCTGTACACGTGGAATTGTAAGTTCAAAATCTGATAGTAGTAATTGAGACGTTCACAGTTGAGAGTCTGCCATCTGTGTACGTGGACTTCCAATTTTTAAATCTGATCGTATTATTTGATACGTACACAGATGGTACCCTAACGACGGTTCGCGTGCACAGATGGGAGACTCCCAACTTTGCATGTCGAAATGTTGACGTGCACAGATGCTACCGTAGCAACGGTTTAAGTTCAGATGGGAGACTCCCAACTGTGCACGTCAAAATGTAGATGTGCACAGATGGGCTCGTGCACAGTTGTACCCTTCCCTGGTTTCACATGTAAAGCTGGCACCGCCACACCTGTAACTCCGAAACCAGAGCTACAATCAATCCCGCAATTATACCAAAATTAAGGGATCATTAAGGGCTGAAAAGAATCTTAGGTCCTAAATTTTGGACTCTGAATTTTCTTATAAAAAGAGGGTTGTGGGCTGTCTTCACACGAAGCTAGCACCGCCATATCTGAGACTTTGAAACTGTTGATTTACTCTAATTCAGCTTTTTTCAGAAATTCAAAGCTTATTCAGGGCTGTTTATCTATGCGAGGCCCAATCACGCAGTGCTTTTAAATATTTAAAAAGCGATTAGCGCTCTGGTTTCACATGTGAAGCTGACACCGCCACATCTATAGCTCCGAAACCAGTGCTGCAATCAATCCCGGCATCACACCAAAATTAAGGGCTGAAAAGAACCCGAGATCCCAAATTATGGACTTTGCAATTTTTCATAAAAAATGGCATGCGCGCTGACATCACATGAAGCTAGCACCGCACCGCCATACTTATAACTTCAAAACGGTTCCCTTGATCGATCCCGGGTTTCTTAGAAATAAAGAGCTTATTTTCAACGTTCATGAAGTATCCTATTATCATATTAGGTTTTTCCGATGAAAATACCATTTTTGACTATTATTTGACAAAAAAGTTACTCATGCTCAAGTAAAATATAAGTTGGCATACTGTTGTATACATCTCGCTTGATTCAATAAAATTTTACAGTAGTTTATATATAGCGGACAAGACAATGATATTTTGTATTTGTTTTATAAATTTTTCTGTATAAAACAAATGAAAAATATCAGTCTTTTGTCCACTATATATAAACTATATATAACTTTTTCACCTGGGAATAAATGTAACATTTTTCTTACCCTTGAATTTTGAAAATAAATTTTCGATATAAAAATTATATGATCTAATACATTTATGTGACAAATAAGTTGGAAAAACGTGTTCAATAAAATATTACTCACACATCCTAATTCACTTGAAAAAAATTAAAAAGTAACCAATTTAAACCAAAAAAACGAGCAAAAGTGACTTATTTCTAACACAAAAAGTGACTAAAAGTGAGTAATTTTTTCTGAAATTGAAATAATGCAATAAAATTCTTAAAAAATGTATTAGAATTCCAAGTGAATGTAAACGAATTCAAAATAAATTCATATGAAATTTTAAAAATTCAAATTAAATTCAAAGGAATCTAAGTTTGAACTTATTAACACAAGGTATTTATTCAAGGTATCCAAAGCTTTTTGGAAAGATTCCAAAAATTTCCAGAAATTTATGGAAAATTGCTAAATTCCCGGTAATTTATGGGAAATTGCTAAATTACCGAAAATTTCAGGTCGCCAATGCTTTCTGGAAAAAATTTAGGAATTTCCGGAAATTTATGGAAAATTGCTAAATTTCCGGAAATTTATGGAAAATTGCTAAATTTCCGGAAATTTATGGAACATTGCTAAATTTCCGGAAATTTATGGGAAATTGCTAAATTACCGGAAATTGCAGGTATCCAAAAATGTCTACAAATTTCCGGTAATTTATCGGTAATTGATGGTAATTTATCAGTTATTTATGGTAACTTATCACTTCGAGTTTGTCCAATCACTGTTCACTACTCACAATCAGTCTCTCGAGCGGATAATCATAATGAAGTGAGGTTATTATTCCGGCAATCCTGGAAAGTAAATATAAATCGAAATGCGCAAGCGCAGCAGCTAGAAAAAGTAATCTTGCTCAAAGAGCGCAAGCGCAGCAGCTAGATAAAGTCTTTTCATAACTGCTTTTCACCACGGCTTTGGAATGGGTCACTTCCCTCACGCAATACATGCCTCGAAAAGCGAACATTTCGTGCGTGCGTTACAAAAAAAAAATTTCATTCTTCGTTTTTTTATTTCTTCAATTTTTAAGGCATTTAAGCAGTGCATAACAAATTTTGCTTTAATTGGATATGGAAAGAAATATTTCACAACAACAAAAATCTATCGAAAACATCTGCGATGAAAAAAAATTATCACGTTCAACGGTATGAATTTGTGAAATCAAAGTTGGCCAAGGAATTTGGGAAAAAATAATCATAATGAAATATATAGAGAAGTTTTTATATAAACTTCCTTAAAGTAATTTTTAAATTAAATTTGTAAAGCGATATTAGACATTATACAACTTAGCGGTATTATATTATACCGTTAATATCTCATACCTAATAATTTTGTCTTAGAATTATTTTTCTAATAACATTAAATTCAGCCAAGTTTTATAATGTCTAATAAGATAGGTATGTTCAATTACTTTAATTTAAATTAAAAGACTTATTTTATTCGT
This sequence comes from Andricus curvator, assembly GCA_932195095.1. Classification (NCBI taxonomy): domain Eukaryota; kingdom Metazoa; phylum Arthropoda; class Insecta; order Hymenoptera; family Cynipidae; genus Andricus; species Andricus curvator. The sequence continues at coordinate 3,916 of CAKNYM010025683.1, read as the reverse complement.
AATACACATAAGCTTCATACTTCAAAAATTTGTGACATAAAAAGTGTACTCATGAGGAATAAAATATGAAACAAGAAAATTTTTTAATTTTACAATTAGTAATTTGATAATATTATATTTGAAAGCTACGTTTCTTGGCGATTCAAGGGATATGTCCCTTGTGTTAATAAGTTAAAAATTAGATTCCTTTGAATTTAATTTGAATTGTTTGGAATTTCTATGAATTTATTCTGAAATCGTTCAAATTTACTCAGAATTCTAACAAATTTTTTAGAATTTTACTGTATTATTTTAATTTCAGAAAAAATTACTCACTTTTAGTCACTTTTTGTGTTAGAAATAAGTCACTTTCGCTCGCTTTCTTGGTTTAAAATGGGCACTTTTTTATTTTTTTCAAGTGAATTAGGATGTGTGAGTAATATTTCAATGATCACGTCTTTTAACTTATTTTTCACATAAATGTATTAAATCATTTTATTTTTATATCGAAAATTTATTTTCAAAATTCAAGGATGAGGAAAATGTAACATTTATTCCCAGGTGAAAAAGTTATATATAGTTTATATATCGTGGACAAAACACTAATATTTTTCATTTGTTATATACAGAAAAATGGATCAAACAAATGCAAAATATCATTGTCTTGTCCACTATACGTAAACTATATATGTACAACTTTTTCAACTGCGTTTGCATGACGACAGTGAGAAAAACTCAAGATCTAAAATGTGAAATTTCATTCAGTCAAGCCAGATGTATACAACAGTATGTCAATTTATATTTTACTGTAGAAAAAGTAACTCTATTGTTAAATAATAGTCAAAAATTGTATTTTGACCATAAATAAAAATGAACATTTTTCTCGATATTAAATGCATTACTTAAATTGACATTATTATTTCAGTAAACTAGATTCTAAGGGTTGAAAAAACGTAATATGGTAATAGGATACTTTATGACCCTTAAAAATAAACTCTTTACTTCTGAGAAAACCCGGGATTGATTAAGGGAACAGTTTTGAAGTAATGAGTATAGGGGTGCGGTGTTACCTTCATTTGAAGTCAGCGCGCAAGCCATTTCTTATTAAAAATTTCAAGGCCCATAATTTGGGACCTCGGTTTCTTGTCAACCCTCAATAATATAAATTTAGGTTATAGATATATATATATATATATATATATATATATATATATATATATATATATGTATATATATATATATATATATATATATTTAGGTTATGGGTGTGGCGGTGCCAGCTTCACATGTGAAACCAGAACGCTCATCGCTTTATAAATATTTAAAAGGACTGCGTGATTGGGCCTAGCAAAGATTGACAGCCCTAAATAAGCCCTTAATTTCTGAAAGAAGCCGAATAAGATTAAATTAACAGTTTTGAACTTACAGATATGGCGATGCTAGGTTCGTGTGAAGACATTGCACAATCTGTTTTTATAGATGATTGCAGAGCCCAAAATTTGGGACTTACGACCCTTGAATCAATTTTCAGCCCATAATTTTCATTGGATATACAAGTTTGAAAAATGAATAAAAATGTATTCAAATTCTCATCATTACAACAGAAAAAATCGTTGAAATTTTTTTTTTTAAACAAAGAACGCAATTGTGTAACATTTCTGACTTTATTGGAATAATAAGACGGTCGTATTGTGAAACTTTTGTCAATATGCTACATCACCTTAACCCAAATAATGTATTTACGAGTTAATGTTTCAAAATGGAAAAATAAAAATTATGTATACACTTAATCTATTTAAACTTACTTTATACACGTTAAGTATAACGATGTGTGTAGTCCAACCCATAATATTTGTGCTGCGATCATTGAATTTGGGCGAGCCTAAATAAGGCCTAAAAATAATACCGTTTATGTAAGCAATCAGATGGTTCGAGGAATTCTAAAGAATGTTCGAAATTTCATAAAATATTCGTGAATGTTTTAGAAAATATTCATATTATCATCATTTTTATAGTATTCTCTTACAAAATTAGCCAAGTTTTTTGTTCCCAATAGGATGTTCGAAAAAACCCCATGTTTTGATCACGCACCCCCAAAACTCGTGTCATTTGGTGAAAAAATGAATGCGTAGTTTTGTTTCATTTAAAGATGAAGTTCAAATAGCGGTACTGCGACCTTAAAAAGCCCCAACATTTTCTAAAACTATTAATTAAAGTGAATTTTCGTAAAAATAATAAGTGTTTGATGGGAAATAATATTGTAGGTTCCAGTCGCTGAGGAAAAAACTTGACCCAACAAGATCAAAAATGCTAACCCGAATCACAGAGATAATTTGATATTCCAACTCCTATAAAGGGTGGTATTTCGTGATTAGTTTTAATATTTTCGTTCTAATTGGGTGAGGTTTTTTTTCGGCATTTCGTACCATCGGTTGTATTTCTTGCAAAACACTTGTTATTTTTACAGATAGACTATCCACCGTACGACGAATAATGACTTAACTTGGACATGATTTCGGCTCGCAAAACAAATTTCGCACATAAAGGTGATAGTTGGGTGTACAATCTAAACATGAATAATACAAACAATAAAGTAGCCTCGGAATGGACTGAAACTTGGATTGACGAAATGCATACACACGGTAAACGTGAAAGTCGAGTTTCAGGCGATGAATGGAGACTGGGTGTCTGGAATGCTAGAGGAGTGAATGACCTTAAAGTAAGAGAACTACGAGAAACTATGCATGCAAGGAAACTAGATATTTTATGTGTACCTGAGACGAAGAAAAAGGGTTGCGAAAGTAGAAACATAGAAAATGGGGTGTTGAAAGGCGGTTTTGAAATATGGTCAGGAGTAGGTAGTGAATCAAATCGTAGTCAAGGGGTCGGTTTAATTATGAATGAAAAAGCAAGACAGCATCTCAAAGATCATGATTTTGTATCTCCCAGATTGTTGTGGGCTAGAATGAAGGTAGGAATCAGAAGGTTATTTATCATAGCGTGCTACGCCCCAGTTGACAGTGAACCGCGAGAAGTCAAAGACGCCTTCTCGGACACTTTAATTGACACAATAAGTACTTGCGATCAAGGTGAAAGAATAATTCTGCTAGGAGATATGAACGGATGGGTCGGCGTTCAACGACAGGATGCAGATACAGAAAGGGTGCTAGGTAATTTTGGGGATCCAACAAGAAAAAATTATAACGGGCACAAATTAGTTACCTTATGCTTAGAAAAGGGCCTATTTGTTACAAATACTTGATTTCGACATAAAATCATCCACACTTACACCTGGTGTAAAGGAAATAACCGCAGTATAATTGACTTCGTTATTGCAGATGAAAGACTGAAAGAACTAGTTATAGATACAAGAGTCATGAGGGGATCCGAATGCAATACTGATCATTACCTTTTAGTCTCCAGAATGAACTTAGGGCGGGGATGGAGAAGAAAGAGAACCAAACAAACGAAACAAACGCGAATCAGGGTTGCAGATTTACAGAAACCGGAATTGCGAATAGATTTTCAGAATAAGATAAACGAACTCATAGATAAGGCAATTTGGGAGCCGCTTGAAAGGAATAAAGATATAGAGGGCGCGTGGTCTTGATTACGGGATACCATTGTTAAAAGTGCGATTGAAGTGTGTGGTACGGCAGTGGTAGGGAGAAAGTCTGGCGATGCGTGGTGGAATGATGAAATTGCGGCAGCCTAAAAAGAAAAGAAAGAAGCGCACGACAGAACGTTGCACATTACAGGTATTAGCGATGAGGAGAGAAATAGACTTAAAAATGATTACAGACACAAAAAGAGAAAAGCTAAACGACTAGTCAAAGAGAGTAAAAGAAAATCAGAACAGAAGAAGAGAACAAAATACAAAACGGCTTTGCAGGAATAATGAAACTACTATATAAACAGTTGAAGGAAAGTAAAAGTA
>CAKNYM010025682.1:0-13376 GCA_932195095.1 Andricus curvator | reverse complement strand
GCCTAATTATATTGTCAGGAGGGAGACGGGGAGAACGAGTGTAGGGATTCTAGCGGGGAGTCGAGCGTGTAAATATGAGGAGAAATTTTTGGAAGAGGGGGGAAGTAAGCTGGTTAGGGAGTGTTGGTGGGAGAAGGAGAATAGGAGAGGGGGAGGGAAGATGGAGGTTGAAAGAGAAAGGTATTTTAGAACGAATGGACTGCATATGGATGAATTGAGAAGGATGCATGAGGAAGGAAGGAAGGTATATGAGTTGGTTAAGAAAAACAGCCTGGAGAGAGAGAAGACAGCAGGGGAAGAGAGAATAAGAGAGACAAGGTTTAATGGGAACTATGTGTGGATTATGCCAAGGGCGAGAGCGCAATATTTGTGTGAGAAAGGAGAGAAAGGAAGTCAGGAGCTTATAGCGAGGATGAGATGTGGGTGCATGGAGGGTTTCAATAGGTTCTGGCTCGCTAGGGAAAAGAGGATGTGTGAACTATGTGGGACAAAAGGGCAGTAGCATGGGTGAAGGGAGTATTGGGTAAGATGGAGAAGAAGAGAAGGAAGGAGGAAGAGGAATGGAGAAGGAAAGATTGTAAATAGAGGAGGAAGTAAATATAAGTAATTGTAAATATTGTAAATAGTAGATAAGTATTAGGTATTAGTCGCGGAGGCAGAGTTTGGTAATGCGAGGCAAGCAAGAAAGTAGGGACATGCGAGCAAGGCGAGGCGAAGCGAGGAAGGCAATGCGATAAGAGCGAGCGGCGTTAGATATAAGGTGTGGAAGGATGTTAGTTTTAAGGGTTAGTTGGAAGAAAATTCTGTAAAAAATGGAAGTGTAAGCAAGTCAATTTTTTAAGGCCAGCAGGCTAAAAAATAAACGTTTATCTATCTAATATAATAAAATTGGCAAATAAAAAATCTGTCTTTGATTAAAATAGGCAAATTGAATATCTGGTTTTAAAATGGTTTATAACAACCATGATTTTAATTATTGAAAGTTTTTGGATTATATATTTTATTATTATTATATATTATTATTATATTATATTATTTTGTTTCAAACTTTTTCTCGGGTGAACCCGGTTTTTCGTCATAGCCACGGACTAAGTCAAGTAACTGATGAGGGTGTTATAAGTTATTTTAATACGATGTTTGAAATCATTTGCGATGATGTTATAGGTACAAAATTAGGAGAATGGTGTAGTTTGCAGTTTGTCTTTACCGCTGTTATCCTTACACAGCGGCCGTGAGTGTTGGAGGTGACAACAGCCGCCTCTGGATGCTTTTTTAGAGCTACCATGTATCACGCCATAGGTTCTTAGTCACTGGCTTCCTGATGGTCTAGGAAGTTTCTTATAATGCGACAGGTGTTTAATAAAACCGCCTTCTGAACTGCCGCCAGTACCCTACTGACTCCTAAATGTTCAAGATGTTCATTGCATCTTGCGTGCACATTGCCTGTAGCCGAAATCACAATAGGATGAATAGATGCATGTTTTACATTCCTCCATATTGCCTTTACTTCATGCCTTAGCTCGCTATACTTATGGATCTTGGTTGTATAGGTTGCCTGCAAATTTCGGTTAAGTGGACAAGCAATGTCGATGATGTAGACTCTTCCACCTTTTTTTTTCGCATCACGATGTCAGGTCGATTGGCTCGGATGTAATGATCCGTCTGGATGGTCACATCCCAATATAAGATGTAATCTTCATTTTCTAAAACGGGCATTGGAATGTATCTATAGAAAGGCATCCATTCTGTTAAGAGTCCTAGGTTTAGGGCAAGTTTTTGATGTATAATGCCCGCCACATCATTATGTCTGTGCATATATTCTCTTTGAGCCATTACGCGACAACCATCAATAATGTGCTCGATGGATTCGTTGGTATCTCCACATAATCGGCACCGGTCAACCACGTCTTGATGTAACACGTGTTTGCGATAATTCCTGGTGCTGACAACCCTATCCTGAATCGCAATGACGAATCCTTCCGTTTCTGGATACAGGACTCCCTTTCTCAGCCAAATATTGGATGCCTCACTATCCACTTCACATTGATCTAACGTTTTGGGGTGTTCGCCGTGTATGGCTTTCTGTCTCTATTGCGTTTCTAATTCCTCTATGGTTTCTGCCTTGATATTCAAGGCCTCCTCTGAGGACAAATTCAAGGGCGTGTAGTCAAGATCCGCTTTACAGATCGTATTGTAAAGCGTAACATCTCGCTTGCTGTTAAAATAGTGCCGCAACTGTATGACTTGTGACTCAGACAGTTTCCTGACATCTACAATGCCTCTACCCCCTCTATGTCGTGGTAGAACTACCCTTTCAATCGCCGAATTACTGTCGTGCATACGGTGGTTCGTCATTTCTACGCGGATGATTCTGTTTAATCGTTCGAGGTCGGTGTTCGACCATTTGATGAGCCCAAAGGAGTACGCGAGAACAGGGATGGCATAGGTGTTCATTGCCCTGATCTTGTTTACCGAGTTAAGAGAACTCTTCAGAACCAATCTAAGTCTTGTACTGAAGGCAGTCGTTAGGCTTTTTTTAACTATCGTATGCTGAATACCCTTGGATTCGAGAATACCCAGGTATTTATATGACTCGCCCTCAGCCATTGCCTCGATGTCATTCACGAAATCGTTTTCTTGTTCTGCGGTCCCTAATTTTCCTCTGATTAAATGCACTGTTCTGCATTTATCTAGTCCAAACTCCATCTGGATATCTTTGGAAAACTGCTTTGTGACATCGATCACTTGCTGCAGTCTCTTGTCCGAACTAGCGTACAGCTTCAGGTCATCCATGTATAGAAGATGGGTCAATTGATGACCATCCTCGTTATCATGTACTCTGAACCCATGAGACATGCTATTTAGAGTTTTGCTCAGTGGGTTCAACGCTAAACAGAACCATAATGCACTGAAGGAGTCTCCTTGGAATATACCCGTCGTAATGCGTATTGATCTAGTTATCCTTGGTTGTCCATGATCAAAATACTTGATTGTTGTACCCCAAAGCATCATCGCACGACTTAGGAAGTCAATGATGCGTGGATAAATTTTGTATACTTTTAAGACTTCAAGCAAATAGTCATGCGGTACGGAAGGAAACGCTTGCTTGTAGTCAATGTATGCCATGTGCAAGTTCCTTTGATGTTTACGAGCTTGCGTCATGGAAACAGCGTCTATGGTGACTAGATCTTTACTGCCTCGGGAGTTTTTACAACATCCTTTTTGTTCTTCTGTAAGGATGTCATTCTCGTCGCAGTGAGAATATACCTTATCTGCTATGATAGCTGTAAGACATTTATATATTGTTGGAAGATAGGCTATCGGTCGAAATTCAGATGGATTTTGAGCGTCTGGTATTTTAGGCAACATATACGTAGTACCCTGCAGCATAAAGCCTGGCATCAGATCTGGATGTTCGATGATTTTCTGAAAACACCGTGCCAACGCAGGATGCACACTAGTCAGGTACTTGTACCAGAAATTGTGCACCATGTCCGGACCTGGAGCTTTCCAGTTACATACTTTTTTCAGAACCGCAGAAACATCTAAAGCTGTGATGTTCGTCAGCTCCATTTCAGAGTTATTGCTTGCTCTTGCTTTCTCCAGTCATAAGGACCCTGAGGACACGGAGCGACCCAAGGACGACCGCCTTCTGCATTTTCCCCGCAAGTGTCTCAGCATTTTTTTGACACGCAGGGATGCTTTTCAGGCTATTAACCAGTGAAACCTTGGCACTTCCAAGAGCGCCGATGATCAAGACGATTAGCTTAACAGAATATTCCGGGTATAACCGTCACAACTCCCTTATAAGGTCCTTATACCTCTCTTTCTTTTCTTTCTCCTTGGCTGTGACGTTTTTGTCAGCTGGTGCCGAAAATTCGATAACGAACATGGTTTGTTTCTCGAAGTCAAGGAGAACTATGTCAGGCCTCGAGTGCGCAACAGAAACAATTGTCGAGAATATGAAGTTCCAGTATATGCGGCACCTCTCATTTTCGACAATTGACTCTATTTCTCTAGGAGCGTTTAGCGGAGAGGTATTTGGGCTAATGCCATAAGAGTGACAGAGATGGTAATAAAGCACTCTTAGTGCCGCATTGTGCCTTTGGATGTAGGTCGTTCCCGCATGAGTTGGACAACTAGATAGTATGTTTCCTAGATGCTCGGGGTGTGCATGACACGCTCTGCAACTATCATCGGGAATGTCTTGGCTCAAAATGTGGCGACGGTATGCTAGAGTGGAAATGACACCGTCTTGACATGCCAAAATGAAGCCCTCCGTGCCCGACTTCAATCCGGGTGATCTAAGGAAAGCAAACGCTAGCTCATACGACATCGACTGATCTTCCACATTTCTGTGGAAGATGCCGTGCATCCTCTTGTCGAGGAGCTGTTCGTGGAAGTTTTTCTCCTGTGCTTTCTTAATCCGGGCCTTCAGGAGTGAGTATTCAAGATGGATAAGATTTGATGCATTTTGCTCACCCCTAATATTGAAGTCAAGGCCGAGTGTTTCAGCAGCCTCCTCCGCTGCTTTGTACAGAAACGCCCCTTTTCCCACTTCTTCGTGTTTCCTGACCATTTTAAGAAGAGGGTCTTGTCCATTTGCAACTATATGTGCTGTACCCAGAATGAGTCTGTTGTGAAGACATTCAAGATTCAGTATTCCGCGACCACCTAGGCGGCGTGAGATGTAAAGTCGCGGAACAGAAGACTTGAAGTGCATGCTCTTGTTCATGTGCAAAACCTTTCGCGTCCCGATATCAAGGGATCTGAGCTCGTCCTTCGTCCATGGAACCACTCCAAATGAATAGAGTACTACCGGGACGGCAAGCATGTTCGTTGCAGATACTTTGTTTCTCGCCGACAGTTCGGAAGACCAAATCTGCCGGATGAGACGTTTGTATCTGCATCGGAGAGTATCCTTTATAGATGTCGCGTCCTGAATGCGGCTCTGTGGCACGCCCAGGTATGTATAGGTCTCTCCAGCGCAAAGGTGTCGTATAGCGCTTCTGTCAACGAGCTCAGGATCTTCGGGGATGCCGTTGAGTTTTCCTTTCTTCAAATTAACCTTGGCGCATTTGTCTAACCCGAATTCCATTCCAATCTCTTGAGTGTACTCTTTGACAATTTTCAGAGCTAGATGTAGTTTCTCTTGATTCCTAGCATAGATCTTAAGATCATCCATGTAAAATACATGAGTGACCTTATGCTTTCGGTTTCCAGGTTTGCCGCAGAGATACCCTTCGGAATGGCGAAGTGCGAGAGATAGTGGCAATAATGTGAGGCAAAAGAGGAGAAGGCTCATGGTGTCGCCCTGAAATACACCTCTCTGAAAGGTGATACTGTTAGTGATCACACGATGTTTTCCAGATGAGATAGTAAATCTGGTTTTCCAAAGCGGCATTAATGTCTCTATGCACCTCACGATGTGTGGATGAACCTTTAGGCTTTCCAACAGACAGATGATAAGTCTATGGGAGGTTGAATCGAAAGCTTTCCGGTAATCAATCCAGGCCATCGATAGAAATCGCTGATAGTATGCTGCGTCTTTACAGACACATCTATCGATGAGCAAGTTCTCCCGACATCCTGCTACGCCTTTCTTTGAGCCACGTTGTTCATACATCTCTCGCCATACAGGTCCAATTGTCCGAACAATCCTATCATTTAGGATAGCTGTGAAGATCTTATACAGTGTGTTCAGACAAGTTATTGGCCTGTAATTCTTAGGGTCAGCTAAGTTGCCCGTCTTCGGCAGGAGCACTGTGCGCCCTTCCACCAACCACCCCGGAATAGGCTCTTCCGACTTTAGATATGAGGTAAAAATTCGGGCCAGATGCTGGTGGGTTGAAGGAAACTTCTTCCACCAGAAGGTCTTGATGCCATCTAGTCCCGGAGCGGAATAGTTCTTCATGCCTCTTAATACGTTTTTCACCTCCTCGGTAGTGATAGGTGGGCATTCCTCCTCAGCTGTGATGAGGGCATTGCACAGCTCCTTGAAGCTGTTTATGTTCTTTGAGCCTTCTTTAAGTGGATGTTGGACTTCGTAGACTTCTCTCCAAAATGCTTCGACCTCCTCTGGTTTGGGCGGATGTTCGACAGTAACTGGAGGGTCTTGGAAGAGTCGAGATGGGTCAGACGAAAACTGTTGATTTTCTCTGACCCACCTCTCTCTCCGCTCTAGACTTCTCCTAGCGTCAGATAGTACTCGTATTCTGTCAACAATATGCTGCCTGATGGTCAGTAGCTTTGACTTGTTGATTGTGTGATGACGGATCCGCAGTTCGCGCGTGAACTGTCGAACCTTGGCAGTGAAAGTCCTGCCAGATGTTATGTAGTCAATTACACACTGAATGCGGGACGCGTACTGTCTTGCCCAGCCTATCTTTGTGCTAAGTTGATGCATTCGTCTTTTGGTCTTATGATCAACCGTTGGTTTTGTTTTACGGTTTGCATCTCCCAAAGTTCTCGCTGCATTGTACACACTACAATTGATAGTCCAGAGGTCGGATTCTTCGGAAAAATCTCCACGAAGCTCATCATCCAGTTCAGTCAGATCTTTGGGCTTGGGAGAAACCTGAATGTTGATGTTTCTCCGGGTCTTGAAGCATCGTTCTCCCTCTATTGGATGCCTGTTCGAGGCTGGTCTCAGTGTCGCCTCTCTTTCTCTGTTGCCGGCTTGTTCTGGCTGCGGTTGTGTAGGCGCTCCGCTTATATAACCCCTTTTCCGGAGGTCCTCGGCACGGTTTCGCAGACGTTTTTGCGAAAAATCCGAGAGCTCTGGGTGTTTCTCGCACCACAGAGCATGCAGTCGCGCCATGTAACCTTTTCGTTCAGGGGCCATACTGGTATCATAGCACTCCACCAGGTCGTCCCTGAGTCGATCCGTCCACTCAAAAGTAACGAGATTCCGCCGATCAATCGCATTGACTCCGTCTTGATTGGCTCCCCCAACTCTAGGGTAGTCGGCATTGTTGTCCGACCCATTGTCGGGAGCCCTGCGCGTTCGATTGTTTTGAACAGCAATTCCTACAACTATGTTTGGTGTTGTCATTGTTGTTCCCACGAGCAGCTAGGGAAAAGGGTTAGTCCATCCTTGTAGAGCCCCGCGTGCAAGGATAAGGCTGATACTCTGAAAGGTCGCCCGGTATCCCAGAGTCACCGTTTGAGACACCTCACCCAGGTGCCATTCAGCTTTCGGCACGGTTGTTACACCTCCGCTTAGGGGTTATTCCTGCGGGACCATCCCTGGACAATTGTCCGCGACTGCTTATTAATTATTGTAACCATATTCAGCAGAAACCCTTGGTACAGGGACCCTCTATCCGCAACACGAGGACGCGTTCGGTGGCTTTGTCATAGGCCCTTCGGTAACAACAACCGTGCCGAAAGCTGAATGGCACCTGGGTTAGGTGTCTCAAACGGTGACTCTGAGATACCAGGCGACCTCTCAGAGTATCAGCCTTATCCTTGCACGCGGGGCTCTACAAGGATGGACTAACCCTTTCCCTAGCTGCTCGTGGGAACAACAATGAAACCACCAAAACACCAAAATGTTGTAGATGCGGTTCAAGACAATCGAACGCGCAGAGCACTCGACAATGGGTCGGCAAACAATGCCGATCAGCCTAGAGTTCGGGGTGCTGAAAATAATTTAGATGGAAACACGACGACGAACCGGCGACATGCTCACATTGAGTGGACGGATCGACTCAGGGATGACCTGCTAGACTGCTACGATGCCATCATTATCCCTGTTCGCGGAGGCTTTATGGCGCGTATGTACACTCTGTGGTTCCAGAAACACCCAGAGCTTCAGCACGTTTCGCATCAGTCTTTGCGAAATCAAGCCGACTACCTCCGGAAAAATGGATATGTACGCGGAGCGCTTCCACAACCGCTGCTTTATCAAGCTGCAGACGAAGATGAGGAAGCGACATTGAGACCAACCGCAGAAAGCAGGCACCTTCTGAGAGATGATCGCAATTTCATTACAAGAAGGAACATTAACATGCAAGTTCCTCCTAAGCCCCAAGATCTGGCTGAAATGGATGCCTTCCTTCGTGGAGATATCTCGCAAGAATCCGAACTCTGGACCATCAATTGCTCAGTTTATGGTGCTGCGAGAACTTTGGCTGATTTAAATCGAAGGCTGAAACCGACGATGGATCAAAAGACCAAAAGACGCTTGCATCAACTGAACAAGAAGATTGTATGGGCAAGACACAATGCGTCCCGTCTTCAATGTGTGATTGACTACATAACATCTGGTAGACCGTTTACGGAAAGGGTTCGAAAGTTCGCCCAAGAACTAAGGATCTTGAATCACACACTAAACAAGTCAAAGCTGCTGACAATCAAGCAGCATATTGTTGACAAAATACGGCTGTTATCTGACGCAAGGAGGAGAATACAGAAGAGGGAGAGATGGATCAGGGAGAATCAACAGTTTCTCGCTGACCCATCGCGCCTCTTCAGCGATGTACCTGTTTCTGTCAAAAATCCACCCAAGCCCAAGGAGGTAGAGACTTTTTGGAGAGAGGTGTACAAGATCCCGAAAACACTAGAGTTGAAAGAAGATACTGACAATATCATCCGCTTCAAGGAGTTTTGCGACAACCTCATAAAATCTGAGGAGGAATGTCCATCAATCACTGCCGAAGGGGTGAAAAAAGCACTTACAGGCACGAAGAACTTTTCCGCTGCTGGACCAGATTGTATCAAGAACTTTTGGTGGAAGAAGCTTACTTTTACACACCAACATTTGGCCCGCATATTTACCTCATATTTAAAGTCAGAGACGCCCATTCCGCAGTGGCTGGTGTTAGGACGCACTATACTCCTGCCAAAAAAGGCAACTTGTCCAACCCAGAGAATTACAGGCGAATAACTTGTTTGAACACGCTGTATAAGATCTTTACAGCTGTCCTCAACAACAGGATTGTTCGACGAATTGAGCCTGTATGGCGAGAGATGTCCGAACAACGTGGCTCGAAAAAAGGTGTAGCAGGCTGTCGAGAGAACCTGCTAATTGGCAGGTGTGTCTGTAAAGACGCTGCAGCCCATCAGCGCGTCCTGTCAATGGCCTGGATTGACTACCGGAAAGCTTTCGATTCAACCTCTCATAGACTTATCATCTGTCTGTTGGAAAGCTTAAAGGTACATCCACACATAGTGAGATGCATAGAGAGATTGATGCCTCTTTGGAAAACTAGATTTACTATCTCATCTATAAATTATCGTGTGACAACGAACAACGTCACCTTCCAGAGGGGCGTCCCTTTGCTTTTTTGCATCACACTTCTGCCTCTATCTCTCGCACTACGAAATTGTCCTGGATACCTCTGTGGCGACACTAATCAGCGCGAGCATAAGGTCACTCATGTATTTTATATGGATGACCTGAAGATCTATGCCTCTGGTAAAAGCAAACTTCAAACTGCTATAAATATTGTCAAGAACTACACAGGAGAGATTGGGATGGACTTTGGCTTGGACAAGTGTGCCAAAATTCATCTGAAGAAAGGAAAGATTACTGGCGTTCCCAAGGACCCTGAGCTTGTGGATATAAGTGTTATCAGACATCTTAATACTGGAGAGACCTATACATACCTGGGCGTGCCTCAAAACCGCATTCAGGACGTAACATCAGTGAAGGAGTCTCTCCGAAGCAGATACAAGCATCTTCTTGGACAGATATGGTCTTCCAATCTGTCGGCGTTGAACAAGGTATCTGCGACTAACATGCTTGCCGTCCCGGTTCTACTCTACTCGTTTGGGGTAGTTCAATGGACGAAGAACGAGCTTAAGGCCCTTGATGTCATTACACGTAAGATCATGCATATGCATAAAAGCTTGCATATCAATTCGTCAGTTCCGCGATTATATATTTCACGCCGTCAAGGCGGACGCGGACTTCTGAATCTCCAGTGTCTTCATAACCGGATTGTTCTAAGTACAGCTTACATCGTTGCAAATGGCAGAGATCCTCTTCTAAAGATGGTCAGGAACCACGAGATGATTGGCGAAGGAGAGTTCCTTTACAAAGCCGCGGAGCAAGCGGCCGAGACCCTTGGCCTGAATTTTAACATCAGAAGTGAGGAAAGTGCATTACTTCATCTAGATGCTTCACTTCTAAAAACCAAAGTGAAGAAAGCAGAGGTTGAAAATTTTCACCAAGAGCTACTCGACAAGAAAATGCACGGAAACTTTCACAGAAATGTAGAAAAACAGTCCTTGTCGAAGGAGCAAACTTTTGCTTTCCTCAAATCATCAGGGCTTAATTCAGGTACACTGGGTTTTATTTTCGCATGCCAGGACGGTGTCATTTCCACCTTAGCATACCGTGAGCGCATTTTATGTCCAGAAGTTCCCAGTGATAGGTGCAGAGCGTGTCATGCACCCGCTGAGTACCTAGAACACATACTATCAGGGTGTCCGACCCACGCGGGAACGATGTATATCTACAGACATAATGCGGCCCTAAGAGTGCTTTATTACCACCTTTGTCGCTCTTACGGTGTTGGCCGCGACCCTGCCCTGCCGAACGCTCCAAGGGATATAGAGTCGATTGTCCGAAACGAGAAGTGCCAAATTTTGTGGAACTACGATTTTCGGGCAGCAGTCTCCGTTGCGCACTCGAGGCCTGACATTGTTCTGCAAGACTTCGAGAAACGAACTATATTCGTGATCAAATTCTCGGCTCCGTCCGAATACAACATCACTGCAAAGGAGAAAGAAAAAGAGGAGAGGTATCAAGACCTTAAAAGAGAGCTACAAGGACTGTACCCAAAATATTCGGTACAAGTAATTGTCCTTGTGATAGGTGCTCTCGGAGGTGCGAAACTCTCACTGGTTCGTAACCTTAAAGCCATACCCACGTGCCAAAAATATGCCAAGGCACTTCCGAGATGGATGCAGAAAGCTGTCATCCTTGGGTCGCTTCGTGTCCTCAAGACACACGAGGTTTTCGCCGGCCTGTCGTTGTGATTTCGTCGTTGCCTATGACCACCCATCTCACGACTGTGAGACGTGGCCATAGGTGTGATTTACCGCGGTGCTACTGGGGGTTATTGACATTTTTTTGGATGGCAGTTGCTCTTAGTGGGACCCTGCGGTGGCTGTTTAACTTTTTTTTTAATTATATATATATATATATATAGTTTTCATATGGGCAGCGTGACAGCCGAACGGGGTAGCCCACAATCGGTGCGGGGGGACAGAACGTTAGAGAATGATAAGACGATGAAAGCGAAATGGCTGCTCCGTCCCACCCCCAAACGATTGTGTGTTGGCCCGCAGGCCTGTAACGCCATGTCACTCTTATTCGTACGCCCATGTATCGCCACGCCTTCAGCAGCCCCATCTACGTGGGCCATACCGGCGAAACTTGGAGAAAGTGGCAATCACAATTCTCACCCAAGTTTGACACAAGCTTGGCACCAACATTAGGAGACTTGTGCACAATCTTCACCCAAGCTTGACCCAAGTTTCGGGGCTGTTAGGGCTGAGCAGCCTACCCCTATGCCAGTATCGCCTGCAAGCGACGAATTGCTTTTTGCGATTACTTCCTTCATCCTCGAGGCAGTTAATAGCGAAAATGGTATAGGAGAGCTGAAAGAGCTGAGAAAACAAATAGCTGAGGAGTTGGAAGAGCTTGGAGAGGAGGATATACCGATTGAAAATGGGGAACGGGTCGAGCCTCCTAAGGAGCTGGAAGATCTTCGACAAGAGAAAATTCAAGAACGGGTCGATCCTCATTTGGAAGCCAGGAAAAATGAGGTTGCGGAGAATCTGCGACAAGAAAACAGACGCCTACGTGAAGCATATTACAGGGTTTGCAAGACTAACGAAATTCTAAGGGAGCAAAGTGAGGAGCAACTTCTGAATTTTTTTGAGGGCATAAAGCAAGAGGCTTTGTGGAAAAAATCTTGTTACATTTACAAAGCAAGATGCAAGTATGCTGAAGCCAAATTGAATTTTGTTTCCTCAAAAAATTAAGAAATCATTAGCAGACTCAAAGCTGTCTTCACTCCTGGACAAATAAAGGGTTTGCTAAATCCTGGCAAGCGGATAAGGTGGTGCAAGGAGGATATTGCAGGTGCGGTTTCCATTCGCTCCCTTAGTGCAAAAACGTACGAATATTTACGAAAAGTAGTCAAAATTCCATTACCTGGGCTCTCAACATTGAGACGATGGATCAGCATGTTCGATGTGGATCCAGGTGTATTGGTTAATTTTTTGAAAGTCATGGAAAAGAAAGGTGAGAAAATGAGTAAAAGGGATAAGGTTACCGTAGTAAGCTTTGACGAAGTGCATTTATCACCTCTCTTTTCAATTGACAAAAAAAAAATCAACAGATCTTAGGGCCGTACAGGACATGTCAGACTGTAATGGCTCGGGGTTTATTTACGAAGTGGAAACAAGTCATTTACGCAGACTTTGATAAACCCATGACTAAAGAAGTCTTATTAGATTTGATTAGACAGCTTGAAGAAAACGGGTATACAGTTGTTGCAGGACGGTCTGACATGCACGCTTCTAATATGAACTTGTGGAAAGAACTTGGCATTGGCACAGGCGAAAAAGACCAAGTCTATTTCCAGCATCCTTCAAATGAGCAAATCAAAGTTCATGTTTTTCCAGATGTTCCTCACCTGATAAAGCTAGCAAGGAATCACTTTCTTGATACTTATTTCAAATTTAACGGCAAAAAAACGAGTAAGGAATATCTGGAAAAATTATTAGTCATTAATAGCAACGATTTGAAATGTGCATTTAATTTAACTGCCGAACATATTTCTTGTCAGGGTAATGCTCGGCAGAAAGTAAAGCTGGCAACACAAGTTTTTTCCAACAAAAATGCGAAAGCACTTACTTTCTGCTTGGAGCAAATTAAATTAAATAATACTAATTTTCAAAGTTTTCTGGGTTGTGAAGAAACTAGTCGAGTCTTTCAAAGTTTTAATGATTGGTTTGATTTGCTCAATTCAAGGGGAAAGTACAACCGCAATGGGGCTCATGCTTTTGGGGTTGACTTGGAAAAAGAAATGGATATTTTAAATTGAATGTCACATTACATCACCCAAATGAGAGTGGGAGGACGAGCCTCATTGCTTCCTTTTCAAAAGGGAATACACTTAGTCTGCCTTGACTTGCCAAGTTTGTTCAAGAATCTTCAAGAAGTCTTTGGCACTGACTACATACTGACAAATCGATTAAATCAGGATGTCTTGGAGAATTTTTTTTCGTTCCTTCGTGGTGTTGGAAGAGGCCACGATCACCCAACATCTTTGGAAGTGTTGCACCGTTTGTGATGGTTCATCCTTGGTAAACACGCCATGGAGGCACTTTCCGATGGTTGTAACACTGAAAAA
>CAKNYM010025680.1:0-14674 GCA_932195095.1 Andricus curvator | reverse complement strand
TCACTTTAAACTAAATCATACTCTTATGACAGTTCATTTTTGTTACAAACCCAAAAAAAGATTTGAATATATATAAATAAAAATATATAATATTTGAATTGAACAAAAAACAATTTTAATTTCACTTTAATCTAAATCATACTCTTATGGCAGTTCATTTTTGTTACACATGCAGAAAAAAAATTGAATATATATAATATAAAAAAAATTATATGTATATCATATAAAAATAATATTTGAATTAAAATATTTGAATTGAACCAAAAAAATGTGTATTTCACTTGAAACGAAATCATACTCTTATGATAGTTGATTTTCGTTGCACACCCAAAAAAATATTTGAATATATATAAATATAAATATATAATATTTAAATCGAACCAAAAACAATTTGAATTTCACTTTAAACTGAATCATACTCTTATGACAATTCATTTTTGTTACACACCCAGAAAAATATTTGAATATATATAATATAAAAAAAATTATATATATCATATACAAATAATACTTGAATAAAAATATTTGAATTAAACCAACAAAATTTTTATTTTCAACGAAATCATACACTAGTGATAGTACATTTTTGTTACACACCCAGGAAAATATTTGAATATATATAATATATATAATACACAAATAATATTTGAATTGAACCATAAAATTTCATTTCATTTTAAACGAAATCATACTCTCATGACAGTTCATTTTTGTTACACACCCGGAAAAATATTTGAATATATATAATATATAAATATATAATATTTGAATCAAACCAAAAACAATTTTTATTTCACTTTAAACTAAATCATACTCTTATTGACAGTTCATTTTTGTTACACACCCAAAAAAATATTTGAATATATATAAATAAAAATATATAATATTTGAATCGAACCAAAAACAATTTTTGTTTCACTTTAAACTAAATCATACTCTTATGATAGTTGATTTTCGTTGCACACCCAAAAAAATATTTGAATATATATAAATATAAATATATAATATTTAAATCGAACCAAAAACAATTTGAATTTCACTTTAAACTAAATCATACTCTTATGACAATTCATTTTTGTTACACACCCAGAAAAATATTTGAATATATATAATATAAAAAAAATTATATATATCATATACAAATAATACTTGAATAAAAATATTTGAATTAAACCAACACAATTTTTATTTTCAACGAAATCATACACTAGTGATGGTACATTTTTGTTACACACCCAGGAAAATATTTGAATATATATATATAAATATATAATAATTGAATAAAAATATGTGAATCGAACCAAAAACAATTTTAGTTTCATTTTAATCATACTCTTATGACAGTTCATTTTTTACACACTTAGAAGAATATTTGAATATATATATATATATATATATATATATATATATATATATATAATATACATAATAAATAAATATATAATATTTGTATAGAAATATTTGATTCGAACCAAAAACAATTTTTAGTTTATTTTAAACGAAATCATACTCTTATGACAGTTCATTTTTGTTACACACCCAAAAAAATATTTGAATATATATAAATAAAAATATATAATATTTGAATCGAACCAAAAACAATTTTAATTTCACTTTAAACTAAATCATACTCTTATGACAGTTCATTTTTGTTATACACCCAAAAAAATATTTGAATATATATAAATAAAAATATATAATATTTTAATTGAACAAAAAACAATTTTAATTTCACTTTAAACTAAATCATACTCTTATGGTAGTTCATTTTTGTTACACACCCAGAAAAAAATTTGAATATATATAATATAAAAAAAATTATATGTACATCATATAAAAATAATATTTGAATTAAAATATTTGAATTGAACCAAAAAAATGTGTATTTCACTTCAAACGAAATCATACTCTTATGATAGTTGATTTTCGTTGCATACCCAAAAAAATATTTGAATATATATAAATGTAAATATATAATATTTGAATCGAACCAAAAACAATTTTAATTTAACTTTGAATTAAATCATACTCTTATGACAGTTCATTTTTGTTACACACCCAGACAAATATTTGAATATATATAATATAAAAAAATTATATATATCATATACAAATAATACTTGAATAAAAATATTTGAATTGAACCAACACAATTGTTATTTTCAACGAAATCATACACTAGTGACAGTTCATTTTTGTTACCCACTCAGAAAAATATTTGAATATATATATAAATATAAATATAAATATATAATAATTGAATAAAAATATTTGAATCGAACCAAAAACAATTTTAGTTTTATTTTAATCATACTCTTATGACATTTCATTTTTTTACACACTTAGAAAAATATTTGAATATATATATATATATATATATATATATATATATATATATATATATAATATACATAATATATAATATTTTAATACAAATATTTGAATTGAACCAAAAACAATTTTAATTTTATTTTAAACGAAGTCATACTCTTATGACAGTTCATTTCTGTTACACACCCAGAAAAATATTCATTATGAATTAAAGAAATCGTTTCTTTACCAGAATTTTTTCATTTAACCAAAAATAGCTTCAAAAGGAAGAAAATCGTTTTAAATTAGAGAAAAATTTTTCTTGGAATAATAAGCCATTTCTTTGAATCAAAAGAAATTTTTTTAAATCAAAGAAACTTTTCTTTTATCATTTTGCACTCGATTTTTTATTCGTATTCTGAAAATGATATTAATCGGTCTTGCTAATTGTTGAACACACTTTTTTCATTTTAACTTTTCGGAAAATCACGTTGGTGATTTTTTTTCTTTAAATTGTTGTAACAATTAATATTTCAAAAAAATAAATAAATAAAATCGACGTGAATTTCCAAAAAGTAGAAATGAATGTGAAAAAGCTACATTAATCCCCCAAAATTTTTGGCTTTTTTGCGCACCAATACAAATTTGTGAGCTCCTTTACTTTTTTCAACCAAAATTTTTTTTTGAAGGTGCTAACTTACCTAGCACCCCCACTTTCTAAAATCAGAAAATAATAAAAATTCAATTCCACCAGAATTTTGAGCCATTTTTGGCTATTGATTTTTGTACGAACCTTAAGTTCCTAAATCAACCCCCTTCAAAAAATGTAAATTTTTCACAAATTGAATCCCACTGTATTTTTGGAATTTTTTGGATCCCTGAATCCTCTCAAAGTCAATCACCAAAAAACAACCCTTAACACCAGAAAGCACCCCCTTAGTACCGCACAGAATCGCAGATACGACTTTGCCAAAAAATAATCTTTTTCTGATTTTTTAAATGTCAAGAGAGTCTCTGATTTTTGGGATTCTCAAAAATACCCACTCTCATTTTCAGTTCCAACCCTTAACGTGGAAAAGCAACCCCTCTGTATCACTTTGATAACACTTTACAAAAAAAAATCTTTTTCAGAATTTTTTAATGTCAAAAGAGTCTCTGATTTTTTGGATTCTCGAAAATACCCACTCTCATCTTCAGTTCCAACCCTTAACGTTAAAAAGTAACCCCTCTGTACCACTTCGATAAAACTTTACAAAAAAAATCTTTTTCAGAATTTTCGAGAGAATTTTTTAATGTCAAGAGAGTCTCTGATATTTGGCATTCTCTAAAATACCAACTATGTTTTTTAATTCCAACCCTTAACCTTAAAAAGCAGCCCCTCTGTACCACTTCGATACAAACTTATCAA
Source organism: Andricus curvator (assembly GCA_932195095.1). Taxonomy (NCBI): domain Eukaryota; kingdom Metazoa; phylum Arthropoda; class Insecta; order Hymenoptera; family Cynipidae; genus Andricus; species Andricus curvator. Next base: position 10,956 of record CAKNYM010025680.1, on the reverse strand, counting down.
AAAAAAAATTTTCAGAATTTTTCAACTTCAAGAGTCTCTGATTTTTGTGATTCTCAAAAATACCAAATATGATTTTTTGTTTCAACCCTTAAGCTTAAAAATCAGCCCCTTTGTAGCACTTCGATACCACTTTACCAAAAGAAAAAAATTCAGAATTTTTCAGTGTCAAGAGAGTTTCTGATTTTGGGGATTCTCAAAAATACCAAGTATGATTTTTAGTTCCAACCCTTAAGCTTAAAAAGCAACCCCTCTGTACCACTTCGATACCACTTTACAAAAAAAAGACTTTTTCCGAATTTTTTAATGTCAACAGAGTCTCTGATTTTTGGTATTCTCAAAAATACCAACTCTGTTTTATAATTTCAACCCTTAATCTTAAAAATCAACCCCTTGGTACCACTTTGATACCACTTTACCAAAAAAATATCCTTTTTAGAATTGTTCAATATCAACAGAGTCTCTGATTTTTGGGATTATTAAAAATACAATTCAAGTTAAATTCCAACGAATTCGAATGAATCAGAAACAATTTTAAAAGTCACAAAAATTCCATTAATTCCCTTTAAATTGGAATGAATTTAGAGGAATTTAAGATAAACGAGAAGAATTCGATGATATTCATAAAAATTCAAGGTAAATTAGAAAAAAAATTGATGAATTGAAAACAATTTTAAAATATGAAGAAACTTTTATGAATTCAGTAACTTTGAAATGAGCTTAGAAAAATTCAAGGGAATTCAAAAGCATTTTATGAAATGCCTAAGAATTCAAGGTGAGGTTAAAAGACTTCACGATCAATTAAATAAAAACTTTCAAAAATTAAAAAAAAAATCCATTGAATTAAGTATAATTGAGTAAATTTAGAATAATTCAAGTGAAATAAAAAAATGCAAGAGAATCCCAAAGAATTAAAAAGAATTAAGGGTGAATTTCAAAAAATAATTTCAGATCTCTGCAAATATTTGAAACCCTACTAATTTCTAACTAAAAAAATGACTAATGACTACAAAACAATTCAAAAAAATTCAAATAAACTGGAAAAAGTTTTAAAAATCGAAAAAATCCATTTATTTCTGTAAAATTTGAGTGAATTTAGAGGAATTTAAGGGAAACGAGAAGAATTCGATGAAATGCATAAAAATTCAAGGTGAATTAAAAAAAAATTCAAATGAGTTGACAAAAATTTCAAAATATGAAAAAATTCATTGAATTGAGTAAGTTTGAAATGAATTTTAGAAAAAATTAAAGAGAATTCAAAAGAATTTGATGCATGAATTAAACAAATACTTTAAAAAAATCCATTGCTCCTGAGTAAAATTAAGTGCATCTAGAAGAATTCAAAAGGATTTAAAAGAATTCAGGATGAAATAATAAGAATTCAGGGTGAAATCCAAAAAATAATTTTAAATCTCTTCAAATCTTTAAAACCCTACAAAATAACTCACTTTTCTTGAATAAGTTTTTTAAATCCACTAAAATTTTATTAAATCTATATACCTCACTCAAAAAAAATCTTTATAAATATTAATATTAATTAATATTAAATAAATATTAATTTTTAATTTAAATTTAATTATTATAAATTCAATTTAATTTATAAAATAATATAATTTATTAAATTTGATAATTTAAAATTATATTATTAATTATAATTTATAATAAAATTATATTATTAAAAAATCTTTTCTTCTTTTTAATTATATTTATAATTAAATCAATCATAATTTTATTTAAATTTAATATAATAAATAATATATTTTTTAATTAATTAATTAAATTTTTTTAAATTAATAACTTTTAAAAATATTAAGTCTAATATTAATTAATATTACCTTTTTTATTCCATAAAACGTAAACAAATTTTGTATCCACTAAAATATTATAAAATCCCTGTGAACTATGATATTTCCTGAAATCTTGGAAAATGTATTAAAATAATAAAAAATGCCTCGGAATCTTTTAAAATTCCCTAAAATATTTCAAATTAAAAGCTCTTGAAAATGCCTTAGAAGTTTTAAAAATACCCTAAAATCTTAAAAATCCCTTCAAATTATTGAAATCTATTACAAGTTTCTCGGAATTTTTAAAAGTAATCTGAAATATATCAAAAGAATTCAAGACAATTCCGTGAATTATATTTTCATTTAAAAAAGTGAATAAAAATTAATTTGAGAAAAAAGTGACTAATAGTGACTGTGTGTGGCAAACCTGATTATTTTTTTACAGTTACTTCTTACAGGAATTCTCTGATTCTTGCTATTTTTTTCAAAATGCTCTTGGAAGCTTTGATCTTATTATAAAATTTTTTGAAGTTCCATTAAGGAGCTGCAAATAGGGTACCATAGGGACCAAATCTTGAAAATAATGTACTTTAGGGACCTTAACTGAATATAGGGTACAATAGGGCAGACATGCCCAACTCGGGGAAATTCTCTGCGAGACACATGTTCCGCGTCCCTACTCTTTCTCCTAGAGAGCGAGAGAGGTGGTATACGCATGCGCGTGGTAGACGCATGCGCGTGGTAGACGCGTACGTCAGAGTAGAGATTCTCCCACGCGTCTACCACCTCTATCGCTCTCTAGGAGAAAGAGTAGGGACGCGGAACATGTGTTCTCGCAGGGATTTTCCCCGAGTTGGGCATGTCTGCAATAGGGGATATAGGGACCGGTCTGCGAGGCCTGTTAACGTTAAAAATCAGCCCCTCTGTGCCACTTCGATACCTCCTTATCAAAAAAAAATTCTTCAGAATTTTGCAGTGTCAAGAGAGTGTCTGATTTTTGTGATTCTCAAAAATACCAACTCTGATTTTTTGTTCCAACCCTTAAGCTTAAAAATCAGCCCCTCTGTACCACTTCGATACCACTTTACCAAAAAAAAAACTTCAGAATTTTTTAAATGTCAAGAGAGTCTCTGATTTTGGGGATTCTCAAAAATACCAAATATGATTTTTAGTTCCAACCCTCAAGCTTAAAAATCAGCCCCTCTGTACCACTTCGAAACCACTTTGCCAAAAAATCTTTTCAAGAATTTTTCAGTGTCAAAAGAATCTCTGATTTTTGGGCCGCTCGTATAATTGTTTCTCAGAATGTGATGTTTTGACTTTTTGGTCTTGAAGCTGGCGGGACGCATGATTTTGGCGAGAAAACAATGATCGTGAATGCACCTCAAAAAGACCCTGAAGGAACGGATGTAATTCCGTAAGCGTACCCACGTCTGACCTTTGGCAAACGAGTTTTCGACACGCTTGGCTTCCCTTTCCCTACGTCGCTCCTCGAGAAATAATTGCCTCGACTCCGAATGTCTTCTTGAATTTCTTTCCCGAAGAATTCGATGCGGTCTGGCTGTCTTTCTCTTTCGCGGCAGCCTGATCGTGCCCGTGCCCGTTGCCCGTTGCCCGTGCCGCATCCACGGCGCGGTGATCCTGAGGGCCGATTCTTTCTTTGGTTCGTTCCGAATCTTTGACTCGCTGCCTCGATGGATGATATCAGGGAATTTGATAACACGAAAAGTTCCACATTTTTGTATTTCAGCTCTCAGGCAACATTCTCTTCCTTTCTAGACCAATTCTCTTCAAGATTTTAATTCAAATTTTAATAGGAATAATAAATTTTATCCACAAAAATGGCCGTGCGGTCTGAGAGACCGCACGGCGATACGTCCATACTAATTTGTCACTTCTTGCTCAAATGACTCTGGGGTACCCGCATCAAGCTCTTGCTTGTTTGAATGTGATATCTTGTATTTTAAATAGCTTGAAACAAATTGAAACAAAAATATAAAATAGTTAGGCTACCGTGGAAGTGCGGACTCACGGACCGAGTATAAGTTTTAATTGATATTACTTACCAATAACGGCAGCCTCGAGAAAGGTCATGGAAGGAGGAGGGAACCACATATCAGAAGAATGGTGCGGTCTATGAGACCGCACGTCCACACTTAAAGGTTAAGATCAGGAATCGTATGAAAAGTTTTATAATTAGTAATTCTGTGATCGCACAAGGATAAAATCCTTGTGTGAAAAATAGACTGCACTCTAAATTTTAATGAGTCAAAAGTGACTGGTGCACAGTCAATGTTGACTGATTCAAATAATCAGGTTCCGGCGACTGACAAAATCAGTCGAACGTTGTTATTTTAAATGATCCAATCTGTTATTTTTACTAATGAAATCCGTCATTTTAAATGAATTAATCTGTGATTTATAGTGATGAATCAGTTAATTTGAATCTTTTAATGTGTAACATCAACTGAGTGAATCTTTAATTTTGAATTATCTAAACTGTAATTTTCATTGATCAAACCAGTCATTTTGAATCGTCTAATCATTAATTTTGACGAATTAAATTATACATTTTGTACAATTATGTAAACTGTAACTTTCGCTGATTAAATAATTAATTTTGAATTGATTAATGGTTTGATCAGTAGCGTATACTAATTGAATCAGTCATTTTAATTGATCTCACCAGTAAATTTCAAGGTTTAAAATTGAAATGAGTCATTTATGTTTGATTTAGTCAGCAATATTGACTGATTCACAAATTGACCGTTTTCTCAGTAGAAATTACTGATTTTGCAGTTAAACCATCTTGCTTGATATTATCATTAAAATTTTGATTGATTTTTATGTAGAGTATAACATAACATAAGAAAAAATGGTTTACGATTGTAAATCCTCTTTTAAATTTTTTTTGTTTTTGTTTAAAATAATCGATTTGGCTCATTAAAATAATGCGAATTCGACAACTGATAAATCAGTCAAAAGTGACTTTACAAATCAGTCAATTTGACTCACTGATTGAATCAGTCATTATGAATGGGCTGATCAGTAATTTTCCCTAATTAAATCAATAGTTTCGATTGATCTAATCCGTAATTTTCATTCAGTAAATAACCTAATTGTTTATTTTAATCATTCGTTAAAATGTAGGAATTTACTAAAGAATTTTAATTTGCAAATAATTTTACTATTTTATTATTGATTCTTTACATTCGAATTCAAATGACTGATTTGCTTGTAACTAAGAATATAAGAGACAAATCAGTAACTTCTATTTAGTAACTAAAAATCAGTCATTTCAAGTGACTGATTGATTCAGTCATCAATATTGACTGTTTCAGATGTTGAAAGAACGGGTTTGTCAGTAGAATTGACTGATTTATCAATGAAATCGTGATTGATTAATATACGTAATCAGTCAAATTTTGACTGATTTATGTTTAAAGTGTAATTATGATTATTATTGATCGTAATTTTTTATGGCATATTCAATTCATTTTCTTATTCGAAATTCTCAGGCGAGAATTTAAAGGGGATGTCTCACTCTGATGTGTGGCCCACTGTTGGTGGAATTACCATATTTGTAAGAAAATCTAACAAATTTTCTATGTGGAATAAAAAAAAACCCTTTACGGACTATCTGGAATCCAAAAAAAACCCTTTTACTTTTAAAAAACCATTTAATTATTTTATTAATTGATTACAATTTTACATCCAACAATTAAATCTCTTTTCTAGAAAATTTGTATTACTTAAATAATTAAGTAATTGGCCAACAAATAATTTTTTTTGCAGGCGATTTGATAAAGTTTTAATAAATAGTAAATTACATTTTATTTTACATTTTACATTTTTTATTTTTATTCTACATTTTATTTTTTATTTTTAATCTTGTCCTTTGAAGTCCTTCCCACAATTCGAAATGTCCTCCTTTTTAGTCATAATGGGAATTTTCAATTAAAATTATGAATCTTTAAATGGAATAGTTGAATTTTAAACTAAAAAAATTAATTTTCAAATAAAACGATGAACCTTTAACTAGAATCATTGCATTTTGAACCAAAAAGATGAATTTTCAACCAAGCATAATTTCTACTAAAAAAGACTAATTTTTGATTAAAAAGGATAATTTTTCAACAAAAAATTGAATAGTTACATTTTTAGTTAAAAAATTAATATACAACGAAAGAGATGAATTTTTAACTAAAATGATGGAATATCCAACTGGAATAGTTACATTTTTAGTTTAAAAAAAATTAATTAATTTTTATTCAGAGAAAAAAATAATTTTCAACAAAATAACTCATTTTTCAACCAAAGAGATGAATTTTCCATTAAAATGATGATATTTGAATAAAAAATTTTTTTTTTAACAAAAGTGTTTAACTTTCAACCAAGTAATTAAATTTGTCAAAAATGGAATGGTTAGATTATCGGTTAACAAAATTAAAGTTCAACCAAAGAGATGAATTTATAACTAAAATTATGAAATATTCCATTAGAATAGTAACATTTGCAGTTAAAAAAATCTTTTGATAAAAAAAATTAATTTTCAAAAAAAATAGTTACATTTTTCAACAAAGTGATTTTTAAATTTAAAATATTAAATTTGAATTTAATTTAAATTTAAATTTAAAATTAAATTTTTTTCAATTTTTAACTCAAATGATGAATCTTTATCTGGAATAATTAAATTTTCAAGCAAAAAGGTCCATTTTCGACGAACAAGATTAATTTCTACGAAAAAGGCGAATTTTCAACTAAAAAATATAATTTTTCAACTAAAAATTGAGTAGTTACATTTTCAGTTAAAAAAAAAAATTAATCTTCAGCCAAAGAAAAACAGAATTTTTGCCAATTAGCTCATTTTTCGACCAAACAAATGAATTTTCAATTAAAATTATGAATCTTCAACAACAAAAAATTCATTTTTAACAAATGAGTTTAACTTTCAATCAAGTAATTTAATTTTCATTCTGAAAAGGATAAATTTTGAACGAAAAATGTAGTAATTGGTATTTCAACCAAAAAAGATTAAAATTTTTAGTAAAAAACAGTTAAATTCAAACAAAAAAGACGTATTTAAAAAAAAAATTCCAAATAAATTATTTTTATTCGATAAGTGACGACTTTGAAGTATATTTTGAATAATTTTAAATTGTTTAAACAATTATTATTTGTTTAAACAATTTTTCCCCCTGTAATTCGTGAAAAATTATTATTTTCTCGAAATAATGACACAATTAAATAATGTTGAAAGCAATATATTTTTGAAGGATGTTTCGTAATTATTTAAACAATTTTGCTTTGTTCAAACAATTTTTTCCCCTTGTAAAGCGTGAAAAATTATTAGTTTCTGGAATTAATTATTAATGACATAATTAAAGGAATTTAGGAGTAATATTTTTTTTCTACACGATATTTAGCAATTTTCGAAATAATTTTAATTTTTTAAACAATTTATATTTTTTTAAACATTTGTTTCTATGTAAATCGTGAAAATTTATTCTTTTCAGCAATTAATGAAACAGGTAACGAATTTGAAGAATAATATTTTTTTGCTTAAGATATTTTGAAATTATTTAAACAATTAATAATCATTAATAATCAATAATATAAACCATTTTTTCAGTCTGTTATGAATAGTTATTTTTTCAATCAATAAAATATTACTTTTAACATTCGTTAATTGTGTAATTAATTGCAGAAAAGAATAACGTTTCACGATTTACAGATAAAACATTGTTTAAACAAATTAAAATTGTTTAAACAAATTAAAATTGTTCAAAAAATTGCTGAATATCCTTTAGAAAAAATATTACTCTGAACATCCGTTAATTGTGTCATGAATTCCAGAAAATAATAACTTTTCTCGCTTTACAGAGGGAAAAATTCTTTAAACAAATAACAATTGTTTAAATAATCACCAAATATCCTTCAAAATATATTGCTCTCAACATTCTTTAATTGTGTAATTATTTCCAGAAAATAATAACTTTTCACGATTTTTGGAAGAAAAATTGTTTAAACAAATGAACATTGTTTAAATAATTACAAAATATGTTAAACAAGAACTACTACTCTTGATATTCATCAACTTTGTATGATTTATCCCGAAAGATAATAACTTTTCACGATTTACAGGTGAAAAAAATTGTTTAAACAAATAATAATTGTTTAAACAATTAAAATTGTTTTAAATATACTCAAAAACTCATCACTTATCGATTAAAAATAATTAATGTTAAAAAAATTTCAAAAAATACAGTCTTTAGCATGAATTTGATAGAAAACTGCTTTTTTGCATTTTTCAGGGCATTTTCCGGGCACAATGAAAGAGGATTTGGAGTGTCAAAATTAAAAGTTTTTTTTTCAATTATTAAAAGTTATTGATATACTTTAATTCGCAAAAAGTTTATAACAAGTACGTCTTTTTTCCATTTTTTTGAAAATCGAACTTTTCCCATTAAAAACCCCATGTTAATTTCAAAAGCCCGGGGGCACGGGTTAACGTTAAAAAAAAATTACGAAATTTCTTTTTCCGGAAAACGAACAAACATGGGGGGGGGGCCCGCTAATCACAAAAAATCGAAAGTCGAATTTTGACAGGTATAAATTTAGACCACCCTAGCACCGGCTACAGTGGCTAGTCGAACGCTCGAGCGTAAATAGTAGGGTGGTCCAAAAAAATTATTTTTTTGATTTTTCAAAGTCTCACCTCCTCATTTTGTGTCTTTTGGTGAAAGAAAATTTTCCTAATATTTTAGATTTAAAAAAAAGTGTTTACATTTAATTTACCACCAAATTTGCCAAAAGTCGCCCCTTAATGTTTATTTTGAGGGCAACATTTTTCACATTTGCATAATAAATTTTTTTATATAATTTGCCACTTAAATTTTCATTTTACTTTCATAAAATTCAGAAAAGACCCTTGAAAATTACTTTTTAGTGTCTTAAGGGGTGAGTTTTGGCAAAGTTGGGGGTAAATTGCTTTTTTTTTAATTTGGTCAGGCTTTGTACTGCTCACATGGTAGTTTTACATCATCGCTGTAAAGTTTTTACGATTCTTCTTAAAATTAAAGGACTTACTGAATTTTTTTAATTTTTAATTTTCAATTTTTTAAAAATTTTTTAATTTTTAACATTAAATTCCCAATTAAAAATTTTTTTTTGATTTTATTTTTATTTTTAAATTTTTAATTTTTTTAATTAGAATTTTGTTCACCAAAAGACACAAAATGAGGGGATGAGACTTTAAAAAATCAGAAAAATAATTTTTTTGGACCACCCTAATATAGTATACTTTGAATAAGTGTCAATAGAGTCGTGAGTCCAAGTCCTGAAAATCTGTTTATTATAACAATTAATCCCAGGGATATTTTTTATCCCAATTTCGATAAAAACTTTGGATAATTGTAGTTTTCAACCGTTTGCAACGTTTTTATCCAACTTCAGATAAAAAATATTTCTGAGATTGAATGTGATTTTGATTTCGTTTAGGTTGGTTGCATATTGCATTTAATTTTGTTCCTGCTGATTTTTCAATGAAGCTCGCAGGGTCTAAATAAAAGAAATTCTGTTCCAGGAGGAGAGAAATGTTGAGACATTTTCCTGATAAGGTTCTCCATGGATCTGTGTCTGGGGAGATAGAGATATGAACGTAATTTTTGAAAATTGGTAGCAACGCCTGTGTTTTGTAGTTGCTCGAGATTTGAAAACTTTATACGAGAATTAGACTGAAGAAATCGACAATTCCAGCCCCTGTGAGCGAAACGAAACGAGGGTGCGAAAATTGCGTTCTTTAGCATACTTTCGAAGTACGCTTCGAGGGTACTTCGAACGCGGTAACAGCTTCATGCTCAGGAAGATGCCGGTGACGAGGAGCAGACGAAAATCTCTTCAAAGAGTATAGCCGTGTCATGTAATTTTCTCCTTCATCTAAGCTACTTTCAAGATTTTACTTTAACACCTACACATCACCCCTCTGGGGAAGCTGAAACCCTTCTGAACAAACTGAATCGGTGCAATCGCCCATGGGCCGCTCGCAACGGCCTTTAAAATTAAAAATAATCAAGAATAATTAAAATCCCGTCAATTCTGGTGCAATCGCCCATGGGCCGCTCGCAACGGCCTTTCAAATTAAAAATAATCAAGAATAATTAAAATCCCGTCAATTCTGGTGCTATCTCCCATGGGACGCTCGCAACGGCCTTTAAAATAAAAAATAATTGAGAATAATTAAAATCCCCTCAATTCTGGTGCAATCGCCCATGGGCTGCTCGCGACGGTCTTCAAAATTGAAAATAATTAAAATCCCTTCAATTCTGGTGCAATCGCCCATGGGCCGCTCGCGACGGTCTTCAAAATTGAAAATAATTAAAATCCCTTCAATTCTGGTGCAATCGCCCATGGGCCGCTCGCGACGGTCTTTAAAATTAATAATAATAGTAGGTGATTCAAAACCAATCTATTTAGATTATTACATTTTCGCGAATAGGAAAAAGAAACAATCCAAAAATTTTGCATGTATTTCTAAAATTGTTAATATTTAATGCATTCTTATTACCAACATTTTAAATAAGAAGATTTCTTTCAAGAAATTGAGGTAAAATTATCTAGAATCAATTAAAAGAAATCAGAAAATAATCACAAACTTGCATAAAATTATTCATGATAAAATAGATTTCTGTTCGATCTTAATTTAAAAATAATTAGGAATAATTAAAATCCCTTCAATTCTGGTGCAATCGCCAAGGGCCGCTCGCAACGGCCTTTAAAATTAAAAATAATTAAAATCCCTTCAATTCTGGTGCAATCGCCCATGGGCCGCTCGCGACGGTCTTTAAAATTAATAATAATAGTGGGTGATTCAAAACCAATCTATTTAGATTATTACATTTTCACGAATAGGGAAAAGAAACAATCCAAAAATTTTGCATGTATTTCTAAAATTGCTAATATTTAATGCATTCTTATTACCAACATTTTAAATAAAAAGATTTCTTTCAAGAAAATAAGGTTAAATTATTTAGACTCAATTAAAAGAAATCAGAAAATAATCACAAACTTGCATAAAATTATTCATGATAAAATAGATTTCTGTTCGATCTTAATTTAAAAATAATTAAGAATAATTAAAATCCCTTCAATTCTGGTGCAATCGCCCATGGGCCGC
>CAKNYM010025676.1:0-21445 GCA_932195095.1 Andricus curvator | reverse complement strand
TGGGAAAATTTATAATTTAGAAATTTAGGATAGAACCTAATAAAAACGAAATCTTCCAGACTAATAGTTAACATTTATTTACGAATCGATTACGTTTCGGAAACACAGCTGGTTTCCCTCATCAGATCTGTATAAAAAGCATATTAAAATTATAAAAACGAAGCAATATAATATAATGACCAAATGTATCAAAATATATAAGGAAAGAATACCTTAAAAAAACAGTTTAAAAAAATTCCGTGTACTTTTCTTGTTGTGTAAGTTCCACATCTCTTGGAAAAATATACATTTTATAGATAGTGCTAGAAAACATACAATAAGGTTAGGGTCCAAATACGTGAATAAACGAAGTGCAAAACAGTAAATTTAATAAAAGAAGTAAGAAACTGATTTCATACCTGTAAAAAGATTTGTATTTTTTATTTTTTGTAATGAAACTATTGTTTTTATTTTATGAAAGAAGATACACATTAAGAATTATAATGCAAGACATCGGAGAGCGATACGTTGGTGAAAGAAGGGACAACTTCAGTAAGAAATTCTATAGTACTATTTTTGTGACAGTTTTTTTCCTCAATTATATGTTAGTTACAATTCAAATTTGTGATATTAATGTTTGAGATGAATTTAGAGAATTTGTTATTTAGTTATAAATTCAACAATGTTATTATATGAAGTACTAAAATAATCTAAATCGGTAATTAAATTCATACAAGTTTCACCTTCTTTTTTAATAAAAACAATCTCAGAAAAAGAACGTTTATATCCATTAGGTTCAATATGCAAAATTTCCACCTCATTCCATTGTATAAAACTAGAGTCACCTCGGTGTTCTTGTGTTAAGTCGTCGCCCTAAAGTTATAGTACGCCATGTCCCTCAACTGTCAAACTGAGAATTTGAGGTTCAAAGTTTAACCATAATATACTCTACAAAAACGTTGTCAAATTTCGAAATGAGTTTATCGATAAAAAATAATGCATGATCAAGAACATATTAGCACAACTTTCAATACTATTATGAATGTATTTTAGCTGATGTGGAAAATTGGTTTTGGACAAGGCGTAACATGAGATTCAAAAAATTCATTTTTCCTCAGAATTATAGTACGTCATGTCCAAAAAATATTTATAAATGAACTATTTATAATGAAATTCTTAAGTAAAAAATATAAGAGAATGATAATTTACATTATTCTGATGTGTTACATACCTCGAATTAAATGAGTTATTCGCAACTTATTGACTTTTGAGTAATATTCCAATGGTTACTTTTAAGGTTAAATATATTTTTGAAAATTGTTATTTTTCAAATTAGACTTATGTTATCCATATAAAATATGCACTACGAAGTTGGCATTTTTCACTTATAGCAATGCAAAAGAGGACATGACGTGATATAATTCTAAATTCTAATTAACGTCACTATTTTCATTAATAATTATAACAGCTGAGGAAATAAATTTCAGGGAAAAATTTATCAAAAAAAAAAGTTTAACCCTTGCCGAGTCTAAAAATGATAATAGTTCAAAAATTTCAAAAAGTGGACATGGCGTAGTATAACTCTAGGGCGACGAAGTGTTGACTTATAGCTTTATGATATTTTTCATCTAATCCGATGTTATTATTATGTTCTTTAATTCTGATTCGTAGCGAACGTTTCAATTGGCCAATGTAAGTTTTTCCACAACGACAGGAAATTCTGTATATATGTAGAATTACATTGGTCCAAAGTATCAAGTCTGTCTTTCCCTAATTTAACAAATTTGTCAAGTTTAGTATCTACTCTAAAGACAGTTCTAATATTATCAGTTTCATTTAAAAGTCTTTTAATGTTATGTGAAATTTGGCCTAGAAAGCATATTCAGATAATTGCTTTTGAGTTTTGATTAGTATTGTCAATATTGATATTGTCGTTAATGCTGTTATTTTTTGTCTGTAGTTCAATTAATCTTGTTAATGTGCTTATCAATGAAACTAGTTGGATAGTTATTATAGAATAATAGTTTTTTAACTAGTTCTAGGTTTTCTGAGTGAAAAGAAACGTCTGCTAAAAGAATGGCTGAATCAACAAGATTTTTGATAATTCCAACTTTATGTTCTATAGGATGATTAGAAAAATAGTTCAACTATCTTCCTGAATAAGTTTTTTTCCGGAACCCATTGGTTTTTATAATATTGTTTTCAGATCTTATTATTTCTAAATTTAAAAATCCAATTGAATTGTTTTCTTCTTTTTCGATTGTAAATTGTAGTCATTTGTGAAAGGAATTAAAAAGTGAAACGATCAAATCTATTTTATTTTCGGGAATAATTAAAGAGGAGTCATCAACATAGCGTACATATATTGGAATTTCAAAATTGATTTTATTAAATACTTCTGATTCTAAATCTTGCATTACAATTTCCGATAGAATATCCGAAATCGGTGAAGCCATAGGCATACCATGCATTTTCTGGTAAAAGTTATTATCAAACTTAAAAAAGGTGTTATTCATAAGAAAAGAAATGCCAACCTTGAAGTTGTCGAAAGGAATTTTAGTATTTTTCTTTATGTAATTCCATCTAGATTCTATGCTTTTCAGAACAAATTCTAAAGGAACATTAGTAAAGAGTGATGTTACGTCAAGTGATACCATACTCCGATTATCGGGTATTTTAAAGTTATTGATTTTTTTTTTTAAATTCAATTGAGTTTTTAATGTTATAAGGATAAGATGATGGTAAGGAATCGGATATAATTTTGCTGAAAATCTTGGCTAAGTAATAAGTAGGAGCGCCTATGGAAGATACAACTGGTCTGAAAGGACAATTTTGTTTATGTATTTTTGGAAGTCCATACATTCTAGCAATGTTAGTATTTACCGTAAGTAAATCTGCTCTCTTTGTGCTAGGATTAAGAAAACCACTTGTCCTCCAACCATCTACCATTTTGATTGTATCAATTTGTAAAAAATTTAAAGGGTTATAATTAATTTTTTTACATGTTTTAGAATCATTCAACAGAATATTTATTTTATTAGTGTAATCTTGGCGACACATCACTACGGTTACATTGCCTTTATCGGCTTTGGTTACTAAAATCTTTTCTTTGTTCTTACTCATAAAACTATGTGTTATGTTTATTTTATTTGCAATGATTCGGTCTATACTTGAAATTCGTTGTGGTTTCTTTAAATAATTGGAAGCTAATTATAAGACTTTTTCTCTAAGTTCATCTCTACAATTATCCGGAATCTTATCTATGTTTTATTCTAAATCTTTCACAATTTCAAAAATATGGTTTGGTCTGTTTGAAATAAATTTTGTACTAAAGTTGTCGCCTAACCTCAAAAATTCAGTTAACTGCTCTGGAATGTTCAAGTTAGAAATATTCACAACCCATGGATCGTTGTTGTTATTGTTTACATCAACATCACTTCTATGCTTATTTAGAATAGCATCTGTACGTTGTTCATGTCTTAACGTTTCAATTTTTTTGTCTAATCTGTTGTTTAAACTTTTATTTCTGTCTTTCAAAATTTCATCCAAGTTATTTTGGTGTTCTACAATTTCTTTAAGTAAGCTAAAAAATACAAATCTTTTTACAGGTGTGAAATCAGTTTCTTACTTCTTTTATTAAATTTACTGTTTTGCACTTCGTTTATTCACGTATTTCGACCCTAACCTTATTGTATGTTTTCTAGCACTATCTATAAAATTTATATTTTTCCAAGAGATATGGAACTTACACATCAAGAAAAGTACACGGAATTTTTTTAAACTGTTTTTTAAGGTATTATTTCCTTATATATTTTGATACATTTTGTCATTATATTCTATTGCTTCGTTTTTATAATTTTAATATGCTTTTTATACAGATCTAATGAGGGAAACCAGCTGTGTTTTCGAAACGTAATCGATTCGTAAATAAATGTTAACTATTAGTCTGGAAGATTTCGTTTTTATTAGGTTCTATCCTAAATTTCTAAATGAGATGTTGTAGGCTCCGGAAGATACGATCATGGTTCCTTAAAGCAACCAATCCCGAAGCCACTGGAACGTGTACGTCATCCACTCCTGCTCCTTCTATCCTAGAAGATATGCAAGAGCGGGAAATTTACGCAAGAGGCTTCGTACAACACGGTTCCTTGAAGTCCGGTCACTAGCCGTGTATGACCTTACGCGGCATACGGCACAGTTGGAGATGAAGGTTTCACCTCTGGATACTTTTTTAGAGCTACCAATCTTTGTAGAATGTTATGAGGAACAGTGTTGACGGACCAGATGAAGTGATCCCAGAAGAACAGCCTTTTGCATTCGGCTTGCGATGGACTGAGCCTGACGCTTGCAAGCCGGAATTTTGTTGAGTTGGCTAAGAAATGAAGCTTTTATACCTCCAATACAGCCGATTATAAGAATTACAAGATGGACTTTATAGCCTTGGTACAGCCTGCTCAGCTCGACAAGAATTGCTTAATTTCGCCCGTTTTTCTTCCACCTTTGCCGTGATATTACCATCGGCTTGTGCCGACAATTCAATCACGTAAATGGTCTTTGTCTTCAGATCTTGGAGGACAATATCAGGCTTTGTAGAACTGATACGTTGAGTGGTAGAGAATGAGAAATTCCAGTAGATGTTACACTGATCATTCTTCACAACGGAATAGAGTTCCCCCTGGGCGTATGGAAAGACGGGCAATAGATCAACACTACAGAAGTGCCTAAGATGGTAATATAACACTTTTAGAGCCGCATTGTGTCTCTCTATGTACCCCTAAGCATGCATACTTTGACCATCCACTGAGAACATTGAGACAGGATTAAATTTTGGTTTAGAAGTTGACGATAAAAATATAAATTTGTAATTTCCCTTTTCCAAAATTTGTCCCTGCACTTGGCGCAGCTTGGGTCGACTTGGGTCGGGGCCGCCAAGGTTCAATTGAATAGATTTACAACAACAAAAATGTTGAGCGTCAGCTAGTTGACTCTCAACTAGCAAGGAAGCGATTAAAGCGAACAAAAGCATGAGACGAAATTAATAGGGAGGATTCATTGGGAAGACCCAATAAGAAGCAGAAAACTACAGAGTTCCAGAGATATACATTTTCAATGATTAGGTACTTACATTTTGATGAATTTAGCTCGACTTCTCGAATTTCCTTCGACTATTTCAATATATAATTTTATTTAACTCCTTGATTATATTTCAGTCGATTACAATAATACCGCAATTTCGTCGAATTTTAATTATGAAAACCACAATGTCCGTAGACCGACTTTTCGGTAGGATAACAATTCTCCAAATTTTGCCGTTCGCTCGGGCGTCTGACGAAAAAGTGACGCTTCCGGCTTGTCTCGCGCTCGAGATCCCGCCGAAGCCATCGCGCTCGACCCACACGTAGGTCCCAAGACCCCGTGCATGATACTCAAGCCGCTGGACAGTCAGAAACCTGACATACCAACGAAATGCAAATTTAAAAATGTGTCAGACTTCAAAATGAGCATTCTCATCTGGACGTCTACGGGTATATTGTATTTGGTGTGTTAAATTATTTGTCTTAATTAATCTCCTGTCACACTCTCCCCCTTCAAACCGTAAC
The DNA here is from genome assembly GCA_932195095.1 of Andricus curvator. Classification (NCBI taxonomy): domain Eukaryota; kingdom Metazoa; phylum Arthropoda; class Insecta; order Hymenoptera; family Cynipidae; genus Andricus; species Andricus curvator. The sequence continues at coordinate 15,866 of CAKNYM010025676.1, read as the reverse complement.
GTCAAGGTGGGAATACGACAACTGTGATTCTGAATGGGAATAATTGGTTAATAATTATAATAAGACATCGCTCAATACCCAATTCATCCCATATGGTTTGTATGAAGTTGAATTTCATGTCCCGTAAATCAATTTTAACGGCATAAAATTGACACAGAATTTTCTTTAAATAATATATCTCTGGAATCTCCTTAGCAAATATTTTGGTACGATAATCATGTTTATTAATTTTAATGGAACGTAGAACAATAGGGGGTTTGGTCGAATTAAGACACATTACAGGTCGATAGTGCCGCTAAATTTGACAAAAGAACCGCACTTCGACGAACTTAATGTTAATAGAAACAAAATAAAATGATAATTCCGACAACTGTCGAGAGAAGAAAGCTAAAATTATCTGACAGCGTAATTACTGTCGAAACTAAATCTAAAGTATGACGAACCGTTGGCGATCACGGATAATGATAAATTCGACAACTGTTAAAAGAAAAGGAATTAAATATGAACTAACAGCACAATTACTGTCGAAACTAATTCTAAGTTTAACGAACCACTGACGATTACTTCATGGACTTCTTTTTGTATTTGGTCGGGATGATGATCTTTACCTCCACACCGTCGTCCAGCTCTGACCTCTCCCGCATACTTTCGTCGAGACTTCTGTCGACGAACCGCGACGTGAGGGCTTTGACTGCCAGTTCCCTTCTCTCCTCCGAGAGTTGGATGGCACTCAGCGCTTCAGGGCTTACCGGAACTCCCCCCTTGCCCAGGGCATTTTCTCTTATGAGGAATCGCCTCAACCTGTTAGGGTAGTCCTCGCTGTCGCTGAATTTCGCCTTGACTCGTCGTTTGAGCTCTTGCTCCCCTTTGCCGACCAGGTATTGATGGTCGGTCGGAATCATCCATGTTAGCCAGGTTGCGTAATTCAGCCTGAGCCAGTCGACCAGGCCTTGATGTCGCACGTTGCAATCCCGACATTCCGGGCAATAAAGGGCCAGATCTCTTGAGCAGCCGGGGCATCTTCCTAGGGCCTGCTCATGTTCTATTCCGTGCGGGTAGATGCAATCGGCAGTGTCGAACCCGTCCGCACCACAAACTTGGCAGAATCCAGGCCGATATGGAAGACGGCACTCCTTGAAGTGATGCTCCCTGGACTTGCAGTTGACGCAACCAGCGACGTGTTGCTTCCCAACGTAGGTGACGAAGGTTTGGGTCCCACGGTCGACTTTAGTGGACTCCAATTTCTTCAGTAGAATCTCCGCCCTTTTCTTGATGATGTCCTTGAGTAGGGCTTGCGTGGCGATTCTGCAATCCGTCAAATAAAGAGGCTGTTCTTCGCCTCGCGGGTTGACGAGTTGTGGAACGCCCAACTCCTTGATAACGTCGTCGAAGCTTGGGATTTTGTCGAAAGGTAAGGGCTGGACCATCACTGATGGAGCAACCAATGCCTTGGGGTTGTCTGTCGATTTTAACTCCCTTCCATGCACCTCGGATCTCCTGGTTGGATGGCTGGAGTTTTGAACCCGATTTCCTCAAAGATTCTCCGCCTGTAGTTGGGCGGGGGTGACCCTTGTTGGCTTTGTCAGTTTCAACTCAGGAGGAGGCAAGTTTTTGATTTCATCTAGAAGTCTCTGCGCTTCTCTGCTTACTGACGGTTCTCCTGACTCCCACGTAGGCCATCTCAGGTCGATCCCACTTGTCGAGCAACTAGGTGTGGAGTCAAACCCGTTGTCGAGGAGCATGTTTGCGTCCCGTAGAGTCTTCTTCAGTAGCTCCGCTGGTTGGTCTGTCGTGTCCGTTCGCTCGATGTAGTCGAAGTTGGAATCGACTGGAACGTCGAATTGACTAGGGTCAGTCTTCTCAGATGATGAGAATTGGGTCCGCTCTTCCTCGATCTGGAGTTTCAAATTTAGCATCTTCTGCTCCAGTTCAAGTTGTTGTCGTCTCAGCTCAAGTACTCGTGCTGAAACTGGTGCAGGGGTGGAGGAGCCAGAGCAAGGTGTCGTAAACAATGACATTTTTTCAATTGCGCAGCGTTCGAACGCAGTGTTCGACGTGCGATTTTTAAATCGGTAATGCTGTATTTCCCCTCTATTTTACCAGCTTTGTCTGTCAATTCTACCGTAACCGGTCCACACACTCTGTGAACAAAACCTGGTGCTACAAATTTATGTTCCAACTTCGAGGAATATGCATCTGCTTTATTAATTAACTTTTTATTAGGGTAATAGACTTTAGTTCCCACCTTGATCTCTACTGATTCGATCCTATCCGAATTCATCCTGGCCAACCGTTTATCAGAGTTTTTCTTAATTTGATTTTCTATTTTGTGACGGAATTCGCTAATTTTACTCATTCGCGCTGTCCATTCGTCAATTGAGTCTTTTATGGTGGAGTTATCGACATTTTCAGGGAAACTCGTAGCGTGCACAACCACCGCTTCGCGCCCGTGGTTCAAAAAGAAGGGCGATATTCTACTGCCTGAATGCGGAACCGTGTTATAAGCTAACTGAATCTTCGACAAATTTACATCCCACTCCCTATGGTTTTCTTTTAAGAATGCAGAAATCATTGGCTTCATGTCTCGATTAACGCGCTCGACCGGGTTACTCTGGGGATGACTTAACGGGGTAGTAATGTGTTTAACGCCTCTCGCTAACAAAAGGGCTCTGACATCTTTATTTATGTACTCCATACCGTTATCCATAATAATTGACCTCGGGGTTCCCCAACGATCGAAAACCGTAACGAGTGCTTTAACCACAGATTTACCAGTCCTATGTCGAACTGGGAATAACTCGATGTACTTAGTGTACAAATCCTGAACGACAATCAGATTAGAGTTTCCCTTTTTTGTTCGTGTTTGATAGACGACGGTATCGACGGATAGCTGGGCCCAGGGTGTTTGTAAGGGCCGGTTAGTCAATTGTCCTTTTATAGGCCTTTGATTGTGTTTCACCTTGACGCAAATTTCGCAGTCCTAGACAAAGGAACTAACATCCAGGGTCATACCTGGCCAATAATAATTTTGGCGTACTCTATCTAATGTCTTATCGGGACCTCGATGTCCTGCCTGTGGGATATCGTGGTTTTCTCGAAGGATAGTCATGATGTCGCAAGGTTTGACTACCTTTTTCCATGGATGTTCGTCATAGATCATGGCTTTTTCGTAATCAGGGCGATAATAGAACAGTTCGTCGTTCTCGATCTTCCATTCCGAGAACCTATCGGGTTGACTTTTGTCGAGATTGAATTTGGTTTGGTACCAGTCCTGATCACAAATCGTGTTCAACTGATTTCGCTCCTGGATGGTTTCTTCGATGACCTTTTCCCACCCATTCGGATCAACATCGACGCTAAACATGCGCGAGAGTGCGTCGGGAGTCTCATTTGTGGTTCCACGTCGATGTTCGACTGTTATGTCGTGCTGATACAGATAGATTGCCCATCTGGCAGGACGAGCTATGGGATTTTTCAATCCATGAAGCCATTGCAATATCTGATGATGGGTTACGACCTTGAACGGCATACCCTCTAAATAGCACCTCAATTTTTCGACCGACCAAACCATGGCAAGGCATTCTTTTTCCGTAGTTGTATAATACAACTCCGCGCCTCTCAATGGTCGACTCAAAACCTCAATCAGGTTTTCAATTCCCGTTTCTGGATCCCTCTGGACAAGAATCGCACCCAAGCCGAAGTCGCTAGCATCGGTATAAAAAATGAAGGGTTGTACGGGAATTCTGACATACAACCGGAGCCTCGATAAGGGCCTTCTTGACGCCATCAAATGCCTTCTGTTCAACCTCGGTCCACCTCCAAGGAACCTTTGGACTTGTCAACTTATTCAATTTTAGCCAAGCATCTATACGAAGATTTAAAGTCAGGTATTAATAGTCCAAAATCCCATATAAACAATAGTTTTCAATTAAAAGAAAAACTTAAAAACGTTCATTATGATCAAGACCATATACTTCTCTCTCTAGACGTCAGCTCTTTGTTTACCAATATTCGATGCAATTTAGTGTTAGAGAGCCTTGATAGAAGAGCAATACAAATCCAAAATAATTGTAAAATACCGTTTGAAATCGTAAGAGATGTCACAAAATTCTTATTCGACAACACGTTCTTTTCTTTTAACGACGAATTTTTCCAGCAAATTAAAGGCTCACCGATGGGCTCTCCGATCTCACCGTTGTTTGCGGACGTTGTAATGGATGATTTGGAGACGGAATGTTTATTAAAATTAAAAGAAAAAAACTGCATACCACTATTTTATTTCAGATACGTGGATGATACGATTTTATGTATAAAAAATGAACACTTGAATTTAGTAATCAGTACTTTTAACAATTACGATAAAAACTTAAAATTTACTCATAAAATTGAAAAAAACATTATCTAACTCTCGTTTCTACGGAAAAAACTTGGAAATTGTCAAACGATTGTTACAGGACAATGGATATCCGAATCAATTTATCACTACAAATATCAAAATTCGTTTAAATAAAATCAAATACAACAGTATACCAAAAAATAATAACGACAAACCCAATAAACAAACATTAAGCAATATTCCATTACCATTTACAGATAATTATTACAATTTATCATCTATATTTAAAAAATACTCCATATCAACAGTTCCTAAAATAAAAAAGACCTTAAATTCTGTGATAAAATTGGGGAAAGATAATACCCAGCAGTTTATACTGGAGAAACAAAAAGAGCACTGGAAACACGTATTAATGAACATATAAATAAGAAAAATATAAGAAACGTTGTGAATATACACCAAGAAACTTTACAACATGAGTTGATTGGAAAAATGTTAAAATTCTCGACACAGAAATTAATTATAAAAAAGAATAATTTCTGAAATGATTAACATTAAATTAGATAAAAATAGCATTAACAAAAAAGAGGATATTTACTGTTTAAATACCGCTTATTTTCCTGTACTAAGAGCATTTAATTTGAATAATTAGAAAAACAATATATATGTACAAAGATCTGTGTATGTATGAGTCAGATATCCTTTGTTTACGTGCGACAGCTATAACTGTGATTTCATATAAATAATCGTTCCCAAACTTCATATTTCCATACGATTTTATACCGTTGACTTGGCATGATGAAGCCAAAAATAAAATTTTAAAAAACTATTGACCAGTTAACAATGTTGTTAACCAATTTTCAAACAAGGTAAATATACTTATAAATAGATTTTTATGAAAAAGTTTTATAACTCGTCGTTGTAAATTTTGGTATAACCATGTTTTAATAAACTTCTAGCCTGATGAAGTCAGCGCACCAATGCTGACGAAACGTCGCTTTTGAAAAAAGGAAAGATTTGAGTTTTTTCTTTATATCCAACTCATTTGGCCCTACAAGATCAAAAAAGTACTTCAAATAACTTAAACTTATTCAATGGTCCCTGAATCCTGGCTACATTTTTCAGGTGTCTGTGATACCAATTCACGAGACCATTTAACTGTCGCAATTGAGTCCGATCCCTCGGGACCGGAAAATCGATTATTGGTTGGATTTTTTCGGGATTCGGTCTCATGCCGAATTCATCGACGAGATATCCAAGAAATTTCACTTCCTCACAGGCAAAGCTACTCTTCTCGCGATTTAAGACCAGCTTAGCCTCCATAAAAACCTCAAACACCAGTGACAAAATGGCAATGTGCTCATCCAGATCCTGACCAACAATGATCCAGTCATCCAGGTACGTGAAAAGCTGATCACACTACCTGTGCGGTAATTTCCTCTCGGAAATTAGCTCCTGATATCTTCTTTTTAGAAGATCCATTAATTGTTGGAATGTCGAAGGTGCTCCGGCTAGGCATTAAGGCATCCTGTTCCACTCCAGCAATCCCTTTCCTTCTACTGGAAATGCCGTGTACTTTCGAATCTTTTCATCCATTGGGATTTGGTGGAAAGCTTCACTCATATCAAGAGTCGAAATTATCTTGGCTTGGTGGAGTTGAGACAAGATTGATCTCATATTATGAAGAGGGTATGCCGGCTTAATTGTTTTTTGGTTAAGGGGTCGATAATTTATACAAAACCTGAGCCCGCCATCTGCTTTAGGGGCGACTACCGGCGGACATGCCCATTCGCTATTACTCCATGGAACATAACCCTTTTCCAGCAGATGGGGCGTTGTATCACTCAACTCAATCACATGTTTGATTAAATGAGTCTCGGCAGTAGACTCTTTGTCAAACTTATCGAATTCAGAGTCCAAGAATTTTCTCAGACGCTCAGTTTCGTCAATTGAGAGTGTCTGGTGTTCATTCAGCGTCGTGGAACTATGTGACAGTGGGTAATGGTGTTTGCTACCACTCAAAGTCCAAGTTTGAGAGAATGGATCTACCACCACCTTAAAGTTAAGCCAGAAGTCCATTCCGAGGATTAAATCCCCCGACAATTCCGGCATGACCATTGGGGTCCATAGACATCAGCTATGTCAATAACGAATCCCGGTCCGCCGAGTTCTTTGACAACCGACTTATCTCCGAGACGAACGCCTGCACGTGATGTCAAATCAGTCATCAACTCCTGAGTTTGGAATTGTTTGACTCGTTTGTAGGCAGACTAGCTAAGGAATGATCTCCCACTACCGCTGTCGACAATGCCACGAATTTTTTCACCGAAGATGTTAATTTCGACAGGTATCCTAATTGACCTTTTAGGTTCATGGGTTGCGCTACCAGGACGATATATTCTCCTCTGTGCTAGTCGGTGGATGACACAAGGAGGAAGTCGAGTTGGAAACCAAGTTCTGAGAGATGTTGGTTTTTCTTTAAGACCGACTGAGTCAGTGGCATCCTCCTCGGAGCTCTCATCCGAAAATGAGAATGAGGCGATAGTTTCCTGAAACGATCTCTCCTGCTTTGCATGTAAAAAATGCTCCACCTCGTTATCAGAATCTTCCGAATCACTAGGAGCTTCGTCCAACAATCGCAACTCTAGTGGATCAGGACCACCGAACCCCATTTTATTCGCGAAATTGTCGACCTCATCCAAAACCTTAGGTTGGTTAATGTTAATTGGGTTTTGTACGTCAACGACCCTTTCGGGTGAAGAAGGACTTTGAATATCCTCATTTATGCCCTTGGTTTCAGTAATCTGAGGGAAAATTACTGAGGGCTTTTGGCGTTTCCCTGGTATTTTGGGCAACTAGTGTTGAAATGTCCTGTTTCACGACAAAGGCAACAGACAATTTGCGGCTCTGACGTACAAAAACGTAACGTATGCCCTAATTTTGCGCAATTGAAACAGAACAACTTAGACCGGTCGAAAGGAGGTTTTGAATCTTCCGATTTTGTTTGTTCGTCGACAGGGGTTTTAGCAACAACTTTCTTGGTTGTGTTTGTTTGATTCGACTTAGCCTGAAACTTGTCTAAGTTTTGGTCGAGTCTCTGACGAGTCATGGATTTTGAGTTTTGAACCTTGAGATCTTTTCTAGGGTTCGTGGTTGATTTAATTTGGAGAGCATTAAAATCCGTGACTTGTTCGCTCTCAAAATTCTCACCACTCGGCCCCAATTCGTCTTGAATCAAACATTCGTCAAACTCGTCAACCGAATCGAACTGTCCCTGCACATAATTTAGGTCTGTTCGGCTAGACCTCGGACGCGCCTTTTGTGACTCGACCGATCTCTGGTAGAGGTAACTACGTTCGTTGACATAATGAAGAAATTCGGTATAATTTTTAAGGGATAGATTTAAAATCTCGAAAGTCAGTCGCGGATTAAATTTTGTGAGAATCTGTTTTAGTTGTTCTCTGAATTCCGGCGGAAACTGCATACTTTCAAATATGAGTCTAGCTCTACACGCGAACTCCGCAAGAGTTTCATTTTTCTCAAGTTTCAATTCATGAACTTCGAGGAGAAGGTCGGCGTCATCTTTCTTAACACCCCACTCATATCGGAAAGCACGGGAGAAGTCCCTCCATGTACGACACGAATTTTTGTTAACAAGGTACCATGACCTGTTCGGACCCTCAAATATCTTCGACAAACACGGAACGAATTAGTCCATATGTATCCCGCTGGTACTCAAATACTCCTTGAGAATTAGTAAAAACTGTTCACGATTTCTCTCGGTTTTTGGAAAAAAATCTTCCAGGAACTGACTATGCGGCCTATCTTCATTGGCAAGTCATTGTCGAAATTAGAATAGTTTCCACCGGGTTCACGAATCGACGACGCGTTTCGGGTACGTCTTGAATTAAATCGAGGAGAGCTGTCGCTTTCGCTCGAGTCGTCCCCACGCCACGAGAACAATGAACCTATTCTCCGAGTGGTCGACATGTTCGAATTTCGACTTGACAATGGAAAACTACGTGAATCGCACGAGCGGGGCGAGGCACGACCTATACCTTGACTATTATTTTGATTGTTTTGGGAGCCATGTCCCTCACTACCTATCATTTCGCGATATCGTTGCTCTGAGACGAAAATCTCCTTGTCCACTATTTGTCCATCGGTATCTGGTTCACCAACCACGATCCTAATTAACCGCGGAACTGTGATTTGACTTCCGAAATCTAAATTATTCACCTTTGTGTCTTGTGAACAATTATTGTCGCGAGTGAGTCGAGAACCCGCGTTCTGAATTCTAAGTTGGAACACTGTATGTTCACTTTCAAAATGCACGTTTCTAAGTTCCCTTTCCACCGAACCCATTTCATTTCTTACGGTCGACGGACTGGCAATCGGCCTGAGTCTCAAAGTCTCGGTTGTATCCCGATCTCTACCGCAGTGAGCAAAAGCTCTCGAGTTGGATGAGGGGTTTAATAATTGGGAATCCCAATAGGGCATATTTGGTGAGACCTCTCCCCCTTCGGACCTTTGGTTTGACAAAATACGTGAGGGGGGGGGGGGTCGACGCGATTGACAACGTGACTTCGCCCATCCTGGTTTTGATTCGACTGAAGTAGCCTCTCCAACAACTCATTCTGTTGAGAGATTACATTTTCGAATCGGTCCGTCAATGTTTCAATTCGGCGTTCTAAGACGCTGTAATTCTGATTTAAGCCGGGGTTAACTGACCCGGGGCGGACAGGGGTCGTAGCACGTGAGCTCCTTCCTCTACCCGCACCCACGGGGAAACCGTGGAAGCCGGCTTCTGTGTCTGTCTCGTTCATGTTATGGTCGGTCACCGTCTCGGTAATTTGTCCCAACGAAACCGTCCGGTTAAGGGGATTTATCAGCGTTATAAAATGGTTGCCCAGTTTCCGACCGCACGGTTGAATATTTTTGTCTGATATTTTGCATATCTCATCTAAATATTGGTCTCTTTTATTGTCAAGTCTCGGTTTTTTGAAAAAATGTTTATATTTGACGTTATAAACAAAAAGAAAAGAACAATAGAAAAAAATGCAGTGACGCTCAGTACTAGCTGAGTGTGTATTTTCGAGGCCTGAGCCTCGATCCTCGTCAAAGCTACGAGGAAGACGCCCCATAGCGCGAGTGGAGAATCTCGAGCGCGTCGAATTACCCGAAACCAATGAACCTTTCATTGTCATGAGGTGCAGGCCGGTTCAAAAAACTGAAATTCTGAAAGCATCGCGCGATTCATTTTTAATTAGCATAAATAGTTTGTTCATATAATTTCAAGAAAGTGAAAAAAAGATCCATGAAAATCGGTTAATATTCGCAGTAATAATAGAAATGTTGAAGTGCAAACGATAGTATGCCTACACCCTTCAATTTTGCCCCAATCCGCAATGATTTTTTTTTTAATTGAAGAGCGCTAAATTTCCAAGAGCACCTTAGTCAGAGATTGTTGCATTTTTATTTGTTTATTTATTATATGTTTACTCGAAGTATGAGAAAATCGATATTTTTCACAAAATCATTATTTACTCTTCAATAGCGGTTTGCATATGATGAGAATCATCTTAAATCGACGCAAGAGTACACTCAGAATGCAAATAATTTGATTATTGTCTGTTTTTATTGTTATAAACAAATTAAATTAGGAAACAGCCATGTAAAATTATTCCTTTGTTTAATGAGCATTAACTTTATCTATCTTTTAACGACGCCTGGATGTGAGAACGTTTTCCCCTTTTTTATGAATTTAAGTTCTTAATTTAATTGTATCGTGTTCTCCTTTCATGAAATTACGTCATGAGTATTAGGATCGTCTGACGATTTGCTGTGTCCTAATCAGGAAATTGGTGCCAAGTATGCACGTCGGCACCAGTCCTGTAAGGACGATAAACCTGAAACGAATTGATTTGTTAGCTACAACGATATAAAAAGAAACTTTATCCGTGATTTGAGGTTCCCAATTTACATTAAAGTGAACTTCGCTCTTTTCTAATTTTAACCCTTTAATTTTAAAATAATTCTCAGTTATAAATTCTCTTGAAATGTAATTTTTCTCATATCCAGTGTCCAGAATTGCTCTTACTTGAAATGTTCTCATTATTAACGTTTTTCTATAAAAGAGATTAGAAACATCATGAAAGATTGTGAGGTCACAGAAGCGAAGTCCGAATTGCTCGTTTCATCTATTCTTTTTAGATTCCTGCTTGCAGGAGTTCGAAAGACATATCACGCATGAATAAGCCAATGTTTTTTTTCTTTAGTGGTTCTCCTACGCGACTATCCCATGTTATTTCGCAGATTAGATAATTTTAGGAGTCCTCATGACTTCGCTCAAACCTAGTTCATTGAAACCTATGAATTTTCCCCTCCCTTTAGAAGGACTGAGTATTAATTTATTTATTTTTATTCCGTTAAATAAGACGCCATTCCGTGCAAACTTGGTGCAATGTTTGTCCTCCAGAATGTTGTCTCATTTTCCTATCTGATTTTAAAAATTTATGTAATATAGTTTTCTTTTTATTCCACCCTTTTTCGTGGTAAATTCTAATTGATAGGTTTAAAATTCTACCCTTGAGAACCATTGCTACCTTGCATTCAAAAAGAATTGCTTCTCCCTCGAGTAATTCACTGCCAAATTGACTAAATCAATTTCGAGTGGCCATACTGGCATTCATGAGCTCCCGTATAAGAACGGGTTGAAAATGAATGAGCGATCCTTAAGATCTCCAGTGTTACTCTTAATTGATTTTGTCAAATTAAAAATTTAAATTCAAGTGTTCATACTGGCATTCTTGAGCTCCCGTATAAGAACGGGTTGAAGAAGAGTAAGCGATCCTTATGATCTCCAGTATTACTTTTCAATTAACTTTGGTTTAGACAGGTCATGAGAAGGGTTGGTTCTCAAAGTTTAATTCCTTTTGTTCGAATAAATTTTTCCTAATAAGGAATATCAAAAATTTTAGAAAAAATTGTCCCCGGTCCTTCTTATCATTTTGATTACCTGGCTGCTAATTGTTTTCTAGCTCATACGATACTGTCGCGCAAGTGTTTCCTAGGAGTCAAACGCTCGATGCTGTGTTCGGTTCAACCCTCGAGCGCAGACTGGCGATTCCAGTGATCCTTGGTAATCACACAGGTCCCGTCGTCGCGGGTCCTCGCATCCCCACTTATCGTATAGGTTGCGCACGCAACCGCACCTGTTTCGCATAGCGTTACATGCGACCTATATAACCCTTTCGCCCAGGAATTCGCAAGTCACTCAGTAGCGTATTTATTTTCTATTTCGCCCGCTTCTGAGTGTAGTTTATAAGTATAAAATAATTATTTTATACTGCACCGTTTCAGCCACATAATGTAATTTTTGTTCAAAAAAATATGTTTTCGGATGAATATGCTTTAAATGATAGTGAGAGTGACTGTTGGTCACAATTTTTATGAAACATCAACAGTTGTTAATAGTGTAAACAATTTTTTGCAAAAATGTGGAATTTGTGGTTTTTTCTATTTCCGTTCTTCCTTCATTATCTGAAATTATGTAGATATTCGGAAAAGTGACATATGTTTGATTATGTGTGTTCAAATACAGTACAAATACAAACAAATAGTGTTGTTGATTTTTTAAACCAATGAAATAAGTGAATATAAAACTTTGTCCTGGAAAATAATTTTTTTTGCACTGAAACTGCTTCGAATGTTTGTGAGAGAGCTTTACAGGAACTGTTTCTATGTACAATTCACAATAAACAGTTGTTATTATTTAATTTTAAATATTACGATTCGTAGGTAGTTGACAATATTGTAATTTTTATTGAAAAAAGTTTTTTCTTCTCTGGAAATAGTTTGAATTATCCTGACAGTGATTGTCAGTAACAATTTCTATAAAACAATACATACAATTTTTTTTGCAAATTGTGGAATTTGTGCTTTTTCAATTTCGGATTTTCCTTTATCATTTGAATTGCTGCAGATATTATTGAAAAGAACGTAAGTTTAATTATATTTCTTAAAATACAAATCCTAAACAAATGAAATACGTAAATACAAAACTGTGGTTTTGCGGCCTGCACAATACTTTTTTTTGCACTGAAACTGCTTCAAATGTTTGTGAGAGAGATTGAAAGTAACTGTTTCTATGTAAAATTAATAATAAACATTCATTGTTTATTCTTATCACTTAATTCAAAATATCACGAAAGTTGTATGTCTTAAAAAATATAGTAATTTATATTCTTCTCTGGAAATACTTCAAATTATTGCGCTCGTGATCGTCAGTAACAATTTCTATGAAACATTAACATTAATTTGTTGTTTTTTGATTTCGCATTCTACTTCATTATCTGAATTGATGCAGATATCCTTGAAAATAACATAGGTTTCATTATATTTGTTGAAACACAACAAGTGTCAATCTTGTAATGAAATGGCACTTTGGCCTGGAAAGATTGTTTTTTTTTTCACTCGAACTGCTTCAGGTTTGTGTGAGAAAGATTTGCAAGAACTATTTTCCTAAAAAATGAGCAATATACAATTGCTATAAGAAGCGACATTTGTAAATAAGCAATTTTTTTTAAAACTTGGACTCCTCTGAATGATTTAAGATAATTCAGATATTATGGGAAATGATACATATGTCATTCAATTTGTTCATTTTATAATCAATGGAAATGAAGAAATAAAAATGTTTGGCATGACTCGGCTTTCGCCAATCGGAAGATTTTTTTTTAATGGCCGATGGATATAAATTACAGGATGTATGTGTCTTTGGGCCTTAGGTAACCGTTTTATTGATCTGGTAAAATGGATCAATTAATGGCTTTTTTAAATACATGAAAAATTCGTGATATTTAAAATTACAAATGAATGAATTTGATTTTTAATTTAATAATTAAAATTAAATAGATAATAAGAATGATCTATTGTTAATTGTTACATAGAATGAGTGACAGCAAATCTGTCTCACAAAAATTTGAAGCAATTTCAGTGCAAAAAAAAATTATTTTCCAGGACAAAGTTTTATATTCACTTATTTCCTTGGTTTAAAAAATCAACAACACTATTTGTTTGTATTTGTACTGTATTTGAACACACATAACCAAGCATATGTCACTTTTCCGAATATCTACATAATTTCAGATAACGAAGGAAGAACGGAAATAGAAAAAACCACAAATTCCACATTTTTGCAAAAAATTGTTTACACTATTAACAATTGTTGATGTTTCATAAAAATTGTGACCAACAGTCACTCTCACTATCATTTAAAGCATATTCATCCGAAAACATATTTTTTTCAACAAAAATTACATTATGTGGCTGTTTCCTAATGTAATTTGTTTATAACAATAAAAACAGACAATAATCAAATTATTTGCATTCTGAGTGTACTCTTGCGTCGATTTAAGATGATTCTCATCATATGCAAACCGCTATTGAAGAGTAAATAATGATTTTGTGAAAAATATCGATTTTCTCATACTTCGAGTAAACATATAATAAATAAACAAATAAAAATGCAACAATCTCTGACTAAGGTGCTCTTGGAAATGTAGCGCTCTTCAATTAAAAAAAAATAACTGCGGATTGGGGTAAAATTGAAGGGTGTAGGCATACTATCGTTTGCACTTCAACATTTCTATTATTACTGCAAATATTAACCGATTTTCATGAATCTTTTTTTTCACTTTCTTGAAATTATATGAATAAACTATTTATGCTAATTAAAATTGAATCACGCGATGCTTTCATAATTTCAGTTTTTTGAACCGACCTGCACCTCATGACAATGAAAGGTTCATTGGTTACGGGTAATTCGACGCGCTCGAGATTCTCCACTCGCGCTACGGGGCGTCTTCCTCGTAGCTTTGACGAGGATCGAGGCTCAGGCCTCGAAAATACACACTCAGCTAGTACTGAGCGTCACTGCATTTTTTTTCTATTGTTCTTTTCTTTTTGTTTATAACGTCAAATATAAACATTTTTTCAAAAAACCGAGACTTGACACTAAAAGAGACCAATATTTAGATGAGGGATGCAAAATATCAGACAAAAATATTCAACCGTGCTCTGTAACAGATCGCTATAGAGTGCACTCGTACGTATGGCGCAAGCGCAGTACCGCTAGCTGCGCTATTGCCGGTAGCTCGCGCCATTTCGTGACTCGAAATGAAAACCCATGGAAATTTATCTTTAAAATAAGCCCAAGAACATTGAAAAATGTTCAATATTTCGAGAGTTAATAATGATTAAACAATTACCTCAATGACTTCGCTTTGGGATGATTTTCAGTAAAACTACAATATGTTTTTTGGTGTAATATATAGTTGATAGTTTTTACATTCTCATTCTAATGAGAAGGTATTGGTTTTATGTAAAATTTGACATAGTCGGTTTTCATCAAATCTCCACGTTTTGAGACCCCCTGAGCCAGAAAAAACGATTTTTACCAAGGTGTCTGTCTGTCTGTAGTCTGTCTGTCTGTCTGTAGCCACGATAACTTTCGAAAAAATGATCAGATTTGATTGAGGTTTGGCACACTTTTTTATGGCCGAAAAATAGAGAACGAGTTCGTTAACCAGCTATTTTGGATGAAAATCCAAAAAGTGAGCACATTTTGAAAATTTTTGAGACCACTTTTTTTGAAGATTTGAAAATTATATGTACGGTTATTAGTAGTACGCAAAATGACGAACAAAATATTCTTATGACTTTTCGTGATAAAAAAAAATTACTGGAGTTATAGCATTTTCAAAATACCAAAAAACAAACGAAAATGAACATTTTAAGCCGAAAAACGCACGATATGAAAAAAAGTCAAGAGGAGAAAAACTTTGATTCCTGAACACCCTATAATATTTTCATAACAACTTTTTGAATTTTTTGAAAAATAAAAAATTCAAATTTTGATCGCACCAAAAATTAATGAAAAATCAAAAAAGCCATTTTTCTGTCAAACTATGCAAGATACCAGAAAATATCATCTCACCAAAATTGTGCACCTAAAAAAGATCTACAAATTTCTTATCATTCACTTTTTGATATGACGCGTAGTTTTTGTTTTATTCGTAAAAAACAGCATTGAAAATAGAAAAATCAAATTTTCAGACGAATATTACCAGCTACGAAAAAATGACCGAAACAAAATTTGTTCATCCAAGGAAGAGGTACAAATTTATTGTGACTCATGTTTCGATAGGATGCGTGGTTTTTGTTTTATTCGTGAAAATAACATTGACAGTAAAAAAAATCAAATTTTTGAAAAAACAATGCAAGGTACGAAAACATATAAATGAACAAAAATTGTGCATTCAAAAAAGACTTACAAACCCGTAATCAATTTTTGTGGTAAGAATATATTGAAAATGAAAAAATTACCTTTTTTGATAAACGGCACAAGCTAAAATAAAATATTAACTAATAAAATTTGTCGCCTGAATTATATCATTACTTTTCATTTGAAATCAAATACAAATTTAGTAATTTGTATATGAAGAACATATAACACGAAGCACAAAGT
>CAKNYM010025675.1:0-20404 GCA_932195095.1 Andricus curvator | reverse complement strand
CCTAAGCGGCCAAAAATCGATTCTCTGATTTTTAATGTTTTACGTAGATTCGAACTTGCTCTTTAAGATGGTATAGTTAAAAAAATTTCATCATTAATAATTTATTCAGTACCAGCGTGTAAACTATGTCGTTCTATCGGCCCGTCGTCACTTCTCCTGCTTCTTCTCTAAAATTTACGTTTTGCCGCTTAGGGGTCTTCCTTCAGATCGCGTCACATATATATATATATATGTATATATATATATATTTTTTTTTGTTATGTTTCGGTTTCGATTCCTCTGGGATCAAACAGAAGGGCCTATGACAGAGCCACAGCACGCTTCCTCGGGTTGCGGATAGATGGTCCCGGCACCAAGGGTTTCTGCTGCATATGGTTACAATAATTATTAAGCAGTCGCGGACAATTGTCCAGGGGTGGTCCCGAAGGAATTAACCCTCAAGCGGAGGTGTAACAACCGTGCCCAAAGCTGAATGGCACCTGGGTGAGGTGTCTCGAACGGTAACTCTGGGATACCGGACGACCTCTTAAAGTATGCAGCTTTATCCTTGCATGCGGGCTCTACAAGGATGGACGAACCCTTTCCCTAGATACTCTCGGGAATAACAATGATAGCACCAAACATAGTTGTAGTAAGTGCGGTTCAAAACAATCGAATGCGCAGGGCTCCCGACAATGGGTCGGACAACAATGCCGACTGCCCTAGAGTTGGGGGAGCCAATCAAGACGGAGACAGTGCGATGGACCGGCAGAATCTCAATACTTTCGGGTGGACGGATCGACTCAATGACGACCTGCTAGAGTTCTACGATACCAGTATGGCACTTTATGCGTCAACTACTGCGAAACTATGCCGAGAACCTCCGAAAAAATGGTTATATAAGCGGAGCGCCTACTCTATCGCAGCCAGAATAAGCCGGCAACAGAGAAAGAGGGGCGACACTGAGACCAACCACGGGCAGGCATCCAATAGAGGAAGAGCGATGCTTCAGGACCCGGAGAAACATCAACATCTAGGTTCCTTTAAAGCCCAATGTTCTGGCTGAACTGGATGACAAGCTTCATGGAGATTTTTCTGAAGAATCAGACCTCTGGACTATCAGTTGTGGTGTGTATAATGCAACGAGAGCTTTGGCGGATACAAACCGTAAAACAAAACCAACGGCTGATCATAAGACCAAAAGACGAATGCATCGACTCACCACAAAGATAGGCTGGGCAAGACAGTACGCGTCTCGCATTCAGTGTTTGATTCATCATACATAACATCTGGTAGGAATTTCTCCGCCAAGTTTCGGCGTTTCGTTCGCGAACTGCGGATCCGTTATCACACGCTTAACAAGACAAAGCTGCTGACCATCAGGCAGCATATTGTTGATAGAATACGGGTACTATCTGACGCTAGGAGAAGTCTAGAGCGGAGGGAGAGGTGGATCAGAGAAAACCAACAGTGTTTCTCTGACTCATCTCGACTCTTTCAAGATCCTCCAGTTACTGTCGATTATCCGCCCAAACCGCAGGAGGTCGAAGCATTTTGGAGAGAAGTCTACGAAGTCCAGCATCCACTTGAAGAAGACCCAAAGAAAATAAATAGCTTTAAGGAGCTCTGCAATGTCCTCATAACACATGAGGAAAGATGCCCACCTATCACTAACCAGGAGGTGATAAAAGTATTAAGAGGCGTGGAGAACTACTCCGCTCCGGGACAAGATGGTATCAAGACTTCTGGTGGAAGAAGTTTCCTTCAACCCACCAGCATCTGGCCCACATTTTCACCTCATATATAAAGTCGTATGAGCCTATTCCGGAGTGGTTGGTGGAAGGGCGCACAGTACTTCGTCCAAACATGAGCAACTTAGCTGACCCGAAAAATTACAGGCCAAACACTTGTGTAACAGAGCTGTTACATCAAAAACCACTTCTCACGGACCTGCGCGAAAGGGTTGCCGAGCCGCGACCGATAACAGGCGAAACGCCCCGAGGGGTCCCGAGACCCCGGTGACAGAGCTTCCGATTCACCTAATTCGCACCCATTCAGTTAGTCTGGACTGGCTCGTGTCCTGGGTACCTAACCTCTTGTGCGCGTAAGTGCTCTTGCCATCGTTACACTCTTCACATCCACAACTTTCTTCGTCACCAAGACGCGGAATCACTCCTCCACCTACGGCACCGGCCATCTTGAATTGACCACTTCGCGTTGGTAACAACCAAAAGATGTAAGTGGAAAATAAACTTACTACCTAATTATTTTGCTCGTTTGTATACCATTAAGCCATTTCCCTTTCAGGGTAGGCGTGACACTACCCGCTTCGAGTAGTGTTTCTAGGTTAGTTTCTTGTAGTAAATAACTACAAGTGTGGGCTCACCACACCCACGATGTGCCAACAGCACTCAGTTTTCTCGAATGGTCACCCATCCAAGCACTAACCGCGCCCAACGCTGCTTAACTTCAGTGATCTGACGAGAACTGGTTTTTTCAGCGTGGTATGGCTGTTGGCTGTTGTTTAATTACGTCTAATCCTCGTCTCGACCACCCAACTCCTATTTTCCCTCCTCGGTTTTACCCCCGTATCACCTGGCGCCCAACCCAAAAAATCGACACTTTCTCCTAGAAAAATCCTAAAAGCCTGTCGAGAATAAAAGACGTGAATTAGAATCGAAACTCAAATTTATAATTTATAATCAAATTTATAATCAAATTAATAATGAAAACTCACTTTTTTGCATGCTGTTGAATCCTATTGCCTTGCCAAATTGACATATTTGATAATTTATATTGATTGAATTTCCAATTTGCAATGAACTATATTTATTCTTGAATTATATGTGTCTCTGAACCTGTATATACTATTGATATATATGTGCTCCTGAATTTACATGCTCATGGTTTATATATGTGATTTATTCTATCTACCTGTACAATGACTTATGCACCATGATTTTTTTTTATTCCTATTGCCATTCTCAATAAATCATATACGCAATGATTTATATGTGCTTTGACTGAGGTATTGTTATGTTTGCCACCTGAAATTATATAGAAGAATCCTACTGTGTGCTCATTCGCGATATCTCAGGGAAAGTGACTTACATTTAGCGAAAGTATAAAACCAAAATCGGAAACAATTTGCAAAACATAAAATTATTTAAAATAAAGCCTAATTTCGGAAAGCCAAATGTCTCAAACGAAAAATCGAAAAAATTAAAAAGTAAGAAGAAATTGAAACATAGTTTTAGAAAAATCAAGACCGAAAATCAGGGCAAACAACGAAGCCTGAAACAAAAATTCCATCGAATTTTGATTTCCATTGAAAATCTCAAGCGTCGAACGAAACCAACAGTTTAACCGGAAATGGGAATATAAATTAAAATACCACACTTGACAAATTTATACAGGGTGTCCCACAAATGATAATTTAATTTTAACGCGAAATAAATGAAACTTAGGTCGGGTAAAATAAAAAATAAAATGACTAACCCAACCGCAACGGAAAGCGACCACGAAAATCTGGATTTGAAAGATGCCGCTACATTTCCAAATCAAAATATTAATTTAACTAACGATACACACCAAAGTAGGGGAGCCATCCCAAAGACAATTAACAGGTCAATAGGTCGCGGTAGAGGGTTCACGCGAAAAAATACGAAAACACCCAGTATAAACAATAAGACAAGCCAAGACAGATTAACTCAAAATACTCAACCTAACAGAACCTTTGACCCCATAGACAATACACTCTTTTGGGATCATGAAGATCTACCAAACCTAGACGGACCTTACCCTAGAAACAAAACAAGACCTGAAATAAACAACAAAACTTTTGATTGCGATTCCTTTCTGGAAAATAATACACAGTTCATGTTAGAAACAGACGAACTTTTAGAAAGTGTAGAGTTTAACGAATTTATGAATCAACAAAAGGAAAGATTCTTTAAAGAAAGGGGAAAAAGGGGGAAAATTAGAGATTAGACTAGATCCGCTGGCAAATAGCTCATTCGAACATAGAAAGAAAATAATCGAACCAAATATCAGGAAAAATAGAAATGAATCTCATAACAGATATTATGTTCAATTTGATTTAAAAGATAATTTACAAGAACCCCGTCAACTTTCCCACAACAATATTGAAAACCGTAGTAAATTGAGAGATAATAATTAAAAATTACAAAACTCAGATGACAGTGAACCATTAGAGGACAGAAACACATCAAACCAAAACAGACGACGTAGACTCTCGACAATAAGTAATAGGTCAAACAGACATTCTAGAATCCACACAAATAACTCAGATACAGACTACGAATCCAATAATCACATAAATAACCAAACAATTCAAGAAACTTATTTTCCTTTCGGCATGATACAAACGCCGTTCCAAATTATGAGTAACTGGCCTATTAAATTCCGAAATAATAAAGACGATAGTCCCGCGCATTTCATCGACGAGCTCAAAAGATTTAAAAAGGGTTACAAAATAAATGATCGCGACATACTAGAAAATTTAGATGCATTATTAACTGAAGATGCTAAAGATTGGTGTTCAATAAATAAAAATTCGTGGAGAACATTACCCGATTTTTTCGAAGATTTTAAAAACGCCTATATCGACGAAAGGTTTTCAGAGGAAATTAAACAGAAAATTAAATTCTGCAATAAAAAACGGACACAAGACATTCACTTATACTTGACTGAAATTAGAAAATTATTTTCAAAGCTATATCCAAGAAAAAACCGCGAATGGGAATTAAAATTGTTATTATTGTGGGTTAACGGGTCATTTCAAAAGAGAATGCCCATATTACACATACAAGCAGGGAAACTGGAGGGGCGTGTATTAGAATCAAAATTATTACAAACTAATACCGAAACGCCAGAATATTTAAATTCGGATAAAGATGAAGCGACAGAAACGCGTTTCCATTTAATAACAAAATTCGAAGATACTTTATTTCGAATTTTAGTAGATACTGGTGCCACACATTCGTACGCGGGCAAGGAGTTACTGGAAAAAATCCAGAATTCCAAAATTTCAATTTTTAAACCCGTCTCGCGAAAATTAATGGTCGCGAACGGCGAAACAGTTGACATAATTGGGCAAACAGTAATCCCAATTAAAATCGGTAAATACACAAAACATGTAATGTTCAGGTTGGTCCCAAAATTAAACTCCGTCGGTATTTTATGCACGGACATGCTAAAAGCCCTACGGATGACCTTAAATTATCACTCGGAAACGTGGTGGTTACCAGGGAGCCCCCCCACCTGCTACCCTATGGAAGCTTATCCAAAATCGCTACCCACCCCAATAATTGAAAACAAAACCGAAACTAAACCAGACATTACAACAAAAAAGAATAAGGACGGCAAAAATGTAAATATGGAGAATAAATCACAAATTAAAAAGGAAAACAGAAATATAGATAGGAAACCTAATTTCGGAGGAAGTGTTAACCTCAAAAGTACCAGAGAGATTAACAAAAATAGCCCAAAGTTAGAAGATAGTGAAATCCCCCTAGTACCTAATAATCCTAACCAATCCCAAAAAACCAAAAACGCCCAAATTCCGGTAAAAAACCCCAACAAAGGATATCCCAACCCTAATGAGCATCCCCACGATCAACAAATTACAACCCCTAGAGAGCATCCCCACCCCAGACACGAGCGACAACTAAAGTACACAAAACTCATTTACTTTAAGTAAACCGAGAATTAGGAAGAAAATTAAGAAAAATAAGTTAGGAAAAATTTTTTATAATAAAAAATAAGAGGAAAAATATAAGGATAGTGACAGTAACCTTTGGAAAAATAAAAAAGTTACTGATCAAAATAAAATAAAAATGGAATCTCAAAAAGCAAATGAGATATCAGAAATAGATAACAGAAATCAATGGGTTAACTTCAAAAATAAAGCAATAAGATTAAACAATATTACGGATAATTTAGGAAAAATCAACGAACAAAATTATTGTTCGCCAAAGTACTGCGAAGGTATTTTTGAGCTGAACGAAAGCCAACAACCCCAATTAGAAAAACTTTTAGAAAATAAAATAAAAATACACCAGGGAAAAGAACATAGGGCAACCCATTTAACGAAACATAAAATTGATGTGCAGGGCCACGA
Organism: Andricus curvator; assembly: GCA_932195095.1. Taxonomy (NCBI): domain Eukaryota; kingdom Metazoa; phylum Arthropoda; class Insecta; order Hymenoptera; family Cynipidae; genus Andricus; species Andricus curvator. The sequence continues at coordinate 14,283 of CAKNYM010025675.1, read as the reverse complement.
TCCAATAAAACAGCGATATTATCACGTGAGCCCAAAAATTAAAGAAATAATTTATCAAACTGTGGATAAATTATTAGAACAGGATATAATAGAACCTTCTTGTTCTGATTGGTCAAACCCCATAGTGATGATCAAAAAACCGGGAAAAGATTATAGATTCTATTTAGATTTTAGAAAGGTTAACAATATTACAAAAAAAGACCTCTATCCAATCCCACTCATGACAGAAATACGGGACACTTTAAGATCGGCAAAATTTATTTCTAAAATTGACTTAAAATTAGCTTATTTACAAATTCCATTAGACGAAAATTCAAAACCAATTACAGCATTCACAGTCCCTGGAAAAGGCATGTATCAATTTAAAAGGATGCCATTCGGTGTAACCAATGCTCCAGCCACTTTCCAGAGACTGATGGATAAAATCATCACTCCAGATTTAAAACCAAACGTTTTTTGTTATTTAGATGATATTGTAATAGTAACACAAAATTTTGACGATCATTTGAAATATTTAAATATCGTATTAGACAAAATAAACGAAGCAAATTTAACGATCCGTCCGGACAAATGTGAATTCGGCTGCTCAGAACTCAAATACCTTGGTTTTAAAGTTAACGACAAAGGACTCCAAATAGATGACGAAAAAATCCAACCAATCATAGAATTCCCTAAACCTAAAAACATTAAACAATTGCAGCGCATAATAGGGATGGCAAGTTGGTACAGGAAATTCATCCCACACTTTGCCGAAACAATATAACCAATGAACAGATTACTCAAAAAAGATAAGCCATGGGATTGGGGATTAGAACAAGATGAGGCTTTCCAAAAAATTAAGGATCTTTTAACTTCAGCACCAATTTTAACCTGCCCAGATTTCACACAACCCTTCCAACTCGAAACCGATGCGAGCAATACAGGGCTAGGAGCCGTACTTACACAAACAATTAATGGCATAAATTACGTGATAGCATACGCGAGTAGAAGTCTAAACGGTGCGGAAACGCGTTATTCGGCATCCGAAAAAGAATGCCTAGCGGCAGTTTGGGCAATAAGAAAATTTAGGCCATATTTAGAAGGCTATAGCTTCAAAGTAATCACTGACCACTTAGCATTCAAGTGGCTCCATAACCTAAAAAATCCCACTGGCCGATTAGCCAGATGGGCATTAGAATTACTAGAATATGACTACGAAGTCATATATCGTAAAGGTAGTTCGAACCTGGTTCCTGATGCCCTCTCGAGATCAGGGGAACCAGCGAAAAATATAGCATGTGCGTTAGCCAGTAGTGTAGAAAAACCAAAAGCGGACGTTAACGACAAAACAGATGACTGGTACTCTACCAAAGTCAGACAAGTTAAAAAAAGATCCGAAGAACATGAAAAATGGCGAATCAGAGATTCACAACTCTATTTTCACAGAACTGACCCACTCAAATCTACTCTATTACTAGGATCAAACCCTTGAAAATTAGTCGTACCCCAAAGCTTGAGACGTCAAGTTTTACGGGAAAACCACGACGAAACCAGGGATATATTCGGACGTGATCAATTACGTAAAAAACTGCCAGATTTGTCAAAGATTAAAACCAAGTAATCTATATAAGATAGGAATGATGGGAAAAAGGGTAATCGAAGAACCATGGACCATGGCAGCAGCTGATATCATGGGTCCGTTACCAAGTTCAAAAAAGAGAAAAAACCAATATATTTTAGTGTTCGTAGACCTATTTACAAAATGGGTCGAAATAATCCCGATTAAAAAAGCAAACGGAATAACAATAGAGTCAGAATTCCATAAACGCGTCATTTCGCGCTGGGGAACACCGCGGATTCTCCACACCGATAATGGCACAGAATTTGCAAACAAAACACTAAGAGACTTAACAGAAAAATTCGGTATCAGGCACACGAAAACGCCAAAATATTACCCCCAAGCAAACCCAACCGAACGTTACAATAGGACAATTAAACAAATAATTAAAACATACATAGACAATGATCATTCCACCTGGGACGAGCACGTAGACGACCTACAATTTGCAATAAATACTAGCAAAAACTCATCAACTCGATTTACCCCAGCGTTCTTAAACTTAGGTCGCGAACTAGAACCAATTCAGTCGCTCAGAAAAAACATAGAAAACAATAGCGAAATCGAGTTCCAAAGCGTGGACAAATGGACAGATAGGTTAAGAAATTTACAAATCATAAAAGAAGAAGTCCAGAAAAATTTAGATGAGGCGAACGAAAGACAGGCTAGTAAGTATAACTTAAGAAGAAGACCGTTAGAATATAAAATAGGAGACACTGTTTTAAAAAGTTTTAAACAAAATTTCCCCAACAATTTACGAATTGAAAACTCCTAAGGGAAAAAGTATAGGAGAATGGAACATCAACGATTTAAAATTAGAAAAAGCCAGCACAAATACTGGCATATAGCAGTATAAGACTGACAACTTTAAGTTAAAAACATTTAAAATTAGGCAAAGTCAAATGGCAAAGGATCAACAGCATTAAAAATTGATACTGACTGAAAATACTCCATCGACTCACGATAACCTAACTCACTAAATATTTAGGCCAACAAAGACAGAAAAACTCGTTTCACTTTCAGAACCATGGACTACTGCAAGCTATGCAGCAACATCATAAGAGAGCCTAACATCATCCGCCACTTTCAAAACTGCAAAGTCCTACAATGGCTGATATTGCGAAGAGCAGGAGTACCAGAAGAGGCACTAAAGTACCACCCCCACCGACATATCGGACAACTGTTTCGTAGAGAAATGGCCCAAAGGACCCAACAGAGAAGGGGAACAGGAAAGAAACAAAATCACAGAACAAATGCTCATTAGAGTTAGACTACACCACGGACAAACAGAGCAAGAAAAAGAAGAAATACGCAAACAATGGGAGGAACTGAGGAACCAAAGAATGGCAGAACTGGAAAGAATAAAAATAACCGAACAAACGCTCAACAGAATAAAATTCCATCACGGACAAACAGAAAACGAAAAGGTGGAAATTAACAAACAATGGGAGGAACTGAGAAAACAAAGAAAGATGAAATACATTAAAGAACTACAAAAACTCAACATAAAACTAAAAAAAGTCTAGAAATCAAAACATTCACTACTTGAATACAAACTCATTTGTACAACATAAAACTTGTCAACTAAACTTATATAAGGAACAACGAAATCTTAAATGTACACCAGTAATTAATAAAATAGATTAAATTTACATACAAAACAAGACTCATAAAGACGCTACCAATACAAGGAACAACATCCCTTTTCTTTCCTTTTCCTTTTTTTTTCTTTATGTTACAGGAACCAGAAAACCACGGAAGAAGGCTTGAGCAGAAAAATAATCGAGAGCACCGCGTCTTTTATAAATAACCTTAAAGAAACCCCAGAAAACCTAAAATGTCAGTTTTGCGAAAAATGTATACCACAAACAATATACATAATACACGACTCCTTCTGTAATAACAGACCCTACAGATACAGACAAAACTACACGACTCCAAGCGACGACGGAAAAACATACAGACAAGGGGGTTGGGAAAATATCAACCGAAAAATCCAAAACTTACTACAAATTCACATATCAGAAGAAACAAAAGACAGCACTTTGGAATTAGATTTATTCATCGACTCCCAAACTCTGCAAGATCTAGAGAGAGAAATGCACCAAAATTCAGGCATATACCCAAACCCCCGCGGGGGAGAGGGGGTGTAACAGAGCTGTTACATCAAAAACCACTTGTCACGGCCCTGCGCGAAAGGGTTGCCGAGCCGCGACCGATAACAGGCGAAACGCCCCGAGGGGTCCCGAGACCCCTGTGACAGAGCTTCCGATTCACCTAATTCGCACCCATTCAGTCAGTCTGGACTGGCTCGTGTCCTGGGTACCTAACCTCTTGTGCGCGTAAGTGCTCTCGTCATCGTCACGCTGCTCTCGCCATCGTCAAGCTGTTCTCGCAATCGTCACGCTGTTCTCGCCATCGTCACGCTGTTCTCACCTTTGTCACGCTGCTCTCGCCATCGTCACACTCTTCACATCCACGACTTTCTTCGTCACCAAGACGCGGAATCACTCCTCCACCTAAGGTACCGGCCGTCTTGAATTGACCACTTCGCGTTGGTAACAACCAAAAGATGTAAGTGGAAAATAAACTTCGTACCTAATTATTTTGCTCGTTTAATTACGTCTAATCCTCGCCTCGACAACCCAACTTCTATTTTCCCTCCTCGGTTTTACCCCCGTATCACTTGTCTCAACACACTGTATAAGATATTCACAGCTATCCCAAATGATAGGATTGTTCAGACAATCGGATCTGTGTGGCGAGAAATGTACGAACAACGCGGCTCAAAGAAAGGCGTAGCAGGATGTCGGGAGAACCTGCTCCTTGATAGATGTGTCTGCAAAGACGGAGCATCCTACCAGCACTTCCTATCGATGGCCTGGATTGATTACCGGAAAGCTTTCGATTCAACCTCCCATAGTCTTATCATCTGTCTGTTGGAAAGCTTAAAGGTTCATCCGCACATCGTGAGGTGCATGGAGAGATTGATGCCGCTTTAGAATACCAGATATACTATCTCATCTGGAAAGCATCGTGTGACAACTAACACCGTCACCTTTCACAGAGGGGTCTTTCGGGGCGACACCATGATCCCACTCTTCTTTTGCGTCACATTATTGTCACTATCTCTCGCACTTCGCCATTCCGAAGGGTACTTCTTCGGCAAACCGTCAAATCGAAAGCATAAGGTCACTCATGTATATTACCTGGATGATCTTAAGATCCATGCTAAAAATAAAGAGCAACTATACCTAGCTCTAGGGATTGTTGAAAAATACAATCAGGAGATGGGACTGGAATTTGGGCTAGCAAAAAGGTGTCAAGGTTTTTTTGAAACGAGGAAATCTTAATGGCATCCCCGAAGAGCCCGAGCTCGTCGACAGAAGCGCTATACGACACCTTGGCGCTGGAGAGACCTATACATACCTGGGCCGAACTGTCGGCGAGGAACAAAGTATCTGGGACGAACATGCTTGCCATCCCAGTAGTACTCTATTCTTTGGAGTGGTTCCATGGACGTAGGACGAGCACAGATCCCTCGATATCGGGTGGTCGCGGAATACTGAATCTTGAATGTCTTCATAACAGGATTATTCTGGGTACAGCGCATATAGTCGCAAACGGACAAGACCATCTTCTTAAAATCGTGAGGAAACACGAAGAAGTGGGCAAAGGGGCGTTTCTGTACAAAGCAGCGGAGGAGGCTGCTGAAACACTCAGCCTTGACTTCAATATCAGGGGTGAGCAAAATGCATCAAATTTTATCCATCCTGAGTATTCTGAAGGCCCGGATTAGGAAAGCACAGGAGAAGAACTTCCACGAACAGCTTCTCGACAAGAGAATGCACGGCATCTTCCACCGAAATGTGGAAGATCAGTCGATGTCGTATGAGCTAACGTTTGCTTTCTTTAGATCACCTGGATTGAAGTCGGGCGCGGAAGGTTTCATTTTGGCATGTCAAGACGGTGTTACTTCCACTCTAGCATACCGTTGTCACATTTTGAGCCAAGACATTTCCGATAATAGCTGTAGAGAGTGTCATGGACACCCTGAGCATCTAGGACACATACTATCTAGTTGTCCCACTCATGCGTTAACGACCTACATGCAAAGGGATAATGCCTTGTAAGGGAGTTGCGATGGTTATACCCGGAATATTCTGTTAAGCTAATCGTCCAGATCATCGGCGCTCTTGGAGGTGATAACCTTTCACTGGTTAATAGCCTGAAAAGCATCCCTGTGTGTCAACAAAATGCTAAGACGCTTGCGGGGAAAATGCAGTAAGCGGTCTTCCTTGGGTCGCTCCGTGTCCTCAGGATGCACGAAACTTTTGCCGGATCATCGTATTGAACTCGTCGCAGACTGTAACCACCTATCTCACGGTCGTGAGACATTGTGTATATATATATATATATATATAGTAAAGTCTCACTTATTTCAAGTCCCCCTTATTTCAAGACCCCCTTATTTCAAGCCTCTGTATGCAGTTATTTCAAATTGCGCAGTTCCGTCAACCCCCAACACGGTCCCTGTATACTCTCCTCCGCGTCAGTGGCTGACCAATAAAAAAAAGAGGTCCGAACAGCGCCCTCGTTGGTTTAAATTGAGTATTTTAGGATGACGTTTTGGGAATGCAGACTTTTTCGAGAAAGTATTCTAAACTTAAAAGTCGTAAATGTACAAATAGTAATATTTCTCAAGTGTAGAATGTATTTTCTCAGTCACGTTCCATTCTTTTGTCGATTCACAACCTTTCAGTTTCACGAAATAAAATAAAACATCCTAAATTTCAGGTTAGTGGCGCGTCGAATTAGTAACCTCAAATTTCGGAAAGTTGCTTGTACTTCGTGACACTGAAAGGTCGTCAGTCGAGAAAATAATGGGACATGGCTGAGAAAATAGATTTTACACTTGAGAAATATTACTTTTTAGACTTTTATCACTTACCTTTACTTTTAGATATTTTCTCCGAAAACTTGTGTGCAGTTAGTTGCAGTCCTATACTGCAACCTAACCTTTCTGACGGCTGACATTTCGACCTAGCCTAGCATTGCCGCGAAATATTTGAGTTACTTTTTGATTCTATTATATTGATTTTTAGTTGGCAACTTGTACTATTTCCAAGAAATTTTACATTTTTCACGTCGTACATCAACAAAAACACTGGCCAGCGGACCGCGACATTTTCAACTGCACAAATCGGGCCCGTCTGCAACGTTTCCAATTGGAATACATAATATTGCGCAATCTCCGCATGCGCGTAAATGTATATTTGTCCCTATGCTGCTGGTGTTTTTCATACAAGAATCGCAACCGTCTCTCGCCCCTTGAACTGAGAAACTGCGTGGGCCAATAGTTCTAGGAATGTCGGGTCTATTTATGTGTTTTATTATTGATAGTATTTATTGATTTCAAATCGACCGCGGTTTTCGGCACATGCGCAGTTGAAAAAGTTGCTTAGAGCAAGCGCAGCAATACAAGGCCAGGCAGCCAATGAACGTTGCTTGATAAAAAGAACCTGCCCACTCGCGATAGAGGTGGGGGCCCCTCCAGCCTTGAAAATAATGAATCCTTACCCAGACTCAAGTGTCCGGACTTATATAGCTGTATAAAAGTTAAAAAAATAAATCGAAAATTCCTCTTCCAAAAATAAGTTGAAGTTTTAGTTTTTGAGTTATTAAATATTTAAGCTGGACTAATCAGGAGCGCGGTATAAACAATCGTGCGTACGTGAGCGAGAGTAAAACGTAGTGTGGTGACTTGTTCTCCCCTCGCTAACCCCACCTCGGCGCTCGCTTCAATACACTGCGTCAGACTCACGCTCACGTACGCACGACTGTTTATACCGCGCTCCTGATTGGTTCAGCTCAAATATTTAACAACTCAAAAACTAAAACTTCAACTGATTTTTGGAAAAGGAATTTTCGATTGTCGTTGTGATTTCATCGTGCCCTTTGGCCACCCATTTCACGGTCGTGAGCCGTGGCCATAAGTGTGATTTACCGCAGTTCTACTGGGAACCAGTGTCATTTGCATAGACCAGTGATAGTTTCACACATCGGAGGGCACCGATCACAAGGACAATTATTTTAACCGAATATTTTAGGTACAGTCGCTGTAGCTCCCTTTTAAGGTCTCGATACCTGTCCTCCTTTTCCTTTTTCGTGGCAGTGATGTTGTAGTCGGCCGGAGCTCAGAATTCGATCACGAATATACTTCGTTTCTCAAACTCCTGGAGAACAATGTCAGACCTCTAGTGTGCATTGGAGACTGCTGTCCGAAAGTCGTAGTTCCAGAAAATTTGATACTTCTCCTTCTAAAAAATCGACTCTATCCTTTTGGGAGCCTTCGTCAGGGCAGGGTCGTGGGCAACACCGTAAAAGCGACAAAGATGGTAGTAAGGTACTCTTAGGGCCGCATCATGTCTGCAGAGAAACGTAATTTCTGCGTGATAAGGATACCTGGATAGTATGTGTTGTAGGTACTCAGTGTGTGGATGATACGCTCTGCACCTATCGCTGTGAACTTGTTGACGTAAAATTTTGTCACGGTATACTAAGGTGGAAATGACACCGTCCTGGCACGCGAAAATGAAACTCTATGTATATGAAATAAGTCCTGATGATCCGAGGAGAGCAAAAGTTTGCTCCTTCGACAAGGACTGATCTTCTACATTTCTGTGAAAGTTTCCGTGCATTTTCTTATTGAGTAGCTGTTGACGAATTGTTTAACCTCTGCTTTCTTCACTTGGGCTTTTAGAAGTGTGACATCTAGATGGATTAATGCACTTTCCTCAATCCTGATATTAAAATTCGGGCCAAGGGTTTCGACCGCCTGCTCCGCGGCTTTGTAAAGCAACGCTACTTTAGCAATCATGTCGTGTTCCCTGACTATTCTTAGGAGAGGATCTCATCCATTCGCAACGTTGTAAGCTGTACGCAGAATAATTCGGTTATGAAGACATTGCAGATTTAGAAATCCGCGCCCGCCTTGATGGCATGGGATGTATAATTGCGTAACGGACGAATTGATTTGCAAGCTCTTCTGCATATGCAACGAGTAAAGTAGAACCGGGACGGCAAGCATGTTAGCACAGATACTTTGTTCAATGCCGACAAATTGGAATGCGGACCTGAGGCACGCCCAGGTACGTAAAGATCTCTCCAGTGTCATGATGCCTAATAACAGTTGAGTAGATCACTATCAGATCCTGTCATGGTGCATTCGGTGCTCAGACATTTTCACGCGGGTGATTCTGTTAAGCCTCTCGAGATCAGTCAAAGGCCAGGTGAGCAAACCAAAGGAGTATGTTAGGAGAGGAATGGCATAGGTGTTGATTGCCTTTTTGATGTTCTTCGCACTGAGGCCAGACGCCAGAATCTAATTAAGGCGACCCGAAAAAGCTGTCTTAAGCGCCTTTTTAATTGCTTAGTGGAGCCGACCCCTCGCCTGCAATATGCCAAGGTACCTGTACGATTCTTCATCAGTCATCGCCTTGATCAGAGCGTGGTCGTCCAGTATCAGTGAAGCATTCATCTCTCCACGGGAAAAATGCAGCTTTCTCCATTGTCCAAACCCAGAGACATCCTGATGTCATAGGAGAACTGAAGCAATATGTTAAGTAGGCTGTTCAGTTTCGACTCTAAGCTTGCATAAACCTTTATGTCGTCCATGTACAGGAGGTGAGTGAGTTGAGACTCAGCCACTCCTACCTCAATATTTAACACATAGGACGTGTTGTTGGGTGTCCAACTTAGTGGGTTCAAAGTTAAACAAAACCATAGTGCGCTGAATGAATCACCTTCGAAGATTCCTCGTTTAATGGGCGAGGGCCGGGTGTCTCTCATCATACCACGACTCAAACATTTAATCCTAGTGCACCACGTGTGCATAGCGTGATCCAGAAATTGTATGACGCACGGACAGATCTTATATGTCTTAAGGACCTCAAGTAAATAATCGTGGGGTATTGAGTGAAACGCCTGTTGGTAGTCAATGTAGGCGATGTGTAAATTGCATTGGTGGTCTTTCGCATGCAACACAACCACACTGTCAATCGTGACTTGGTCCTTGCAACGACAGGAGCCTCGACAGTAACCTTTTTGTTCTTCGGAGAGGATGTTATTCTCCTCGCAATATTTATAGACGAAGTAAGAAATAATAGCCATGAGACCTTTTTAGGTATCATATACGTTACGCCCTTTGTCATAAAAGAGGGGTAGTGATCTGGGTTCTCCAAGATGTTTTGAAGGGCCCCATCAAGGGCGGGGTATAGAACTTCTAGATATTGGTACCAGAAGCTGTGCACCTCATCCACACCCGGCGATTTCCAGTTCTTAGCCCTCTTTAGTATACGAGTCACATCGGAGACTGAGGTGGATAGACTATTCATCCCAGGCAACCGTGCAACTCTGTCCTTTTCTAGACCGAGCCACATGGTGTCCAGTTGAATTGACCTATGAGTACCCCAGATGCTCGACCAATATCTGACCATTTCGTCGGCCCTATGTGGCTAACAATAATTTTGAGTCTTGTTCTTGCCATCTGCAAGTCCGCGATAGAAACGTTTTTCGTCTGCCAAAAAAGTCCTATTGTCCTATTGTTAAAAAAGTCCTATTGTCGAAACTTCCATGGAGTACACGCGACCCCAGCGCAATATGCAAGAGTCTGCACCTGCAGCAAGCTCATATCCTTATTCTTATTATTATATTTTATAAATTAATGTCTCAGGCTTAAGATGGTTGCAGCCCAGTAGGTCGAAGGCATTTTTTGTTAAACTCGGTTTATTTATTTTTTGAAGTCTGCACGAGGCTGTTCCGGTATATTATCAGTCACGGACGGATTTGTGCAATGCAACCAAGTGATCTGATGAGAGCAGTGTGCCTAATTTGACATATTGGACAAAGCCTGGTTTTTACCCCATCATTCACGAACTGGGTTGCAGTCAAGTGCATGATGGGGGTTATTATTTTTTTTCAAACTTGTTCGCGGGTGAACCCGGTTTTTCATCATAGCCACGGACTAAGTCAAGTGACTGATGAAATGAGAATGTTATAAGTTAATTTAATACGATGTCATGCTATTTAGTGTTTTGCTCAATGGGTTCAACGCTAAACAGAACCACAATGCACTAAAGGAGTCGCCTTGAAAGATACCGGTCGTAATGCGTATTAATCTAGTTATCCTTGCTTGTCCATGATTAAAATACTTGATTCTTGTACCCCAAAGCATCATCGCACGACTTAGAAAGTCGATGATGCGTGGGCAGATTTTGTATATTTTTAAGACTTCAAGCAAATAGTCATGTGGTATGGAAGGAAACGCTGGCTTGTAGTCAATGTATGCCATGTGCAAGTTTCTTTGATGTTTACGAGCTTGCGTCATGGCAACAGCGTCTATGGTGACTAGATCTTTACTGCCCCGCGAGTTTTTACAACATCCTTTTTGTTCTTCTGTTAGGATGTCATTTTCGTCGCAGTGAGAATATACCTTATATGCAATGATGGTTGTTGGAAGACAGGCTATCGGTCTAAATGCAGATGGATTTTGTGCGTCTGGTTTTTTAGGCAACATATACGTAGTACCCTTGAGCATAAAGCCTGGCATCAGATCTGGGTGTTCGATGATCTTCTGAAAACACCTTGCCGATGCAGGATGCACACTTGTCAGGTACTTGTGCCAGAAGTCGTGCACCATGTCCGAACTTGGAGCTTTCCAGTTACTTGCCCTTTTCAAGACCGTTGAAACATCTGAAGCTGTGATGTTAGTCAGCTCCATTTCAGGGTTATTGCTTGCTCTTGCTTTCTCTAGTTGGAACCACGCAATGTCGAAATTGCTTCGGTTAGTTTTTCCCAAACACCCGACCAGTAGTTAGTCATGTCTTCCAATTGAGGTACATCTGTGTCTTGTTGGTTATTTTGCTTTACACTCAGTTCACGATAGAACCTTCTTTCATTTGCCTGAAAGGTTCGATTTTGTTGCCTTCTTGCACTACTTTTCTTGTACCGACGCAGTCGAGCAGTAAGAACATCAAGTCTCTGTCGTTGGGAGTCTATAATCTCATCCAATATTGCTGGTGTCAATGTCTCGATGTACCGAAGGTGGATAATTTTATTAACATGGTGTATTAGCTTTCTGGTTCTATTTCCCGCATGCTGTGGCCCCCAGCGATGGCTCCAGGGGCGCCCCGACGATCCTCGGGAAGCAACAAGTGTTTCAATATGTCAAAGGCATTTTTGGTTAGAGTTAGGTTTTTTATTTTTTGAATAGTATGCACGGGGCTGTCCCGGTATATATTATCATTCACGGACGCATTATTGTAATACAATCAAGTGATCTGATAAGAGCGTGTGCCTTGACATATTGGGCAATGCCTGGTTTTTACCACATCATTCACGGACTGGGTTGCAGTTAAGTGCATGATGAGGGGACCTACATCTTAAGGTGGGATCCGAACCGGTATTATTTATTTAATTTTCTTTTTAACTTATTCTCGGGTGAACCTTGTTTTTCATCATAGCCACGGACTAAGTCAAGTGACTGATGAGATCAGGATGTTATAAGTTAATTTAATACGATGTCTGAAATCTTCTGCGATGATGCTGTAGGTACAAAATTAGGAGCATGGTGTAGTTTGGAGTACATATTTTACCACTGTTATCCCTATACAGCGGCCATATCCCTTTCGGGATAAGCGTGACTCTCTCGGCGAGGAAGGGAATTGTAGTAGCCGATAATAGGGCGAGGAAATAGATTTTTAGATTGATCTAGAATTCCTGTGTTTTTAGGAATTCCCGTGTTGTCTAGTTAGGACATTTCAAACATAATGCCAAATATGCTTTGTTAATAAGATGTAAATATTCCCACGTAAATTATTTTTACGTTGTTTAATTATTATTTTCCGTTGTTTCTCAACATTAACGTGTCTTGTAATAATTCCGATTTCGTTTTGCACTTAGTGGAGAAAAATGAATGCTGTGTGCGAAAGGTTCTTTCTACGCTCACCTGTAATGAATGGAAACAATATATTTTTCAATTATTTAAAAACGTAATCGAAACTTAAATTATACATAAATTATATTACAGAATAAATTGTAAACAGTATTGCATATTTTCAAGTACGTATATCAAAATTTCACTTTCAATTTGATGAAAAATTAGCAATACATAGAAAATATTACCTGTGTTACTGGATGTGCATGAACAACCATAGCAACTTCGTACAAGTCTTGCCACACGTATTTTCTCTCTTCCAAAAATGCCAGCAGATTTTCCTCATGATTGAGGCGTGGAAGAACAGCAAATTCCCTAAGTTGTTGTGTTAGGTCCCTCATATTGAATTGACTGACATTGTCAGCTCTGTTCTTCTCCTTGCTTCTGAGAATTTTTTGAGTTGCTGGGAATTTTTCGCCTCGATCGTTTTCTGTCCCAGCGATTTTATTCAAATCGGCTTCTTCGACTCCTACAGCAACTTCGACATCTTTACGCAGATCAGATAACCGTTTCCATAATTTCCTTATTCGCGCTTGAGCGCCCTCTATTCCCGTTTCGGAGAGAACTACATTGTATCTAGGATCAAGATACAAAGATGTCACTATTGCAGTTCTCATGATTAGTGCATTTTTTCGTAGCTTCATGGAGGCTACAATTTTTGAAGCGATGTCATTCAAATTGTGGCTTGCCTCTTTAGTATCTTCCTTAGATTACAACCAGGTACCGTAAAAATCACGAGAAAGAAGTTGTTCTTGGAATATCTTCGCTGCAATTCTGGCTGGAGTCAGTATTTCACGCAGATCTTCTAATGTTTGCCATTCTTCTTCTGTCAAACAAAACCTATGAGCATCTTCCATATCTTTGCCGAATTCGGTTGAGGCAAGCAGTGACACAATCAAGTCTAACATAGGTTGCCAACGGGTCTCCACATCAAGAACAGGCATTGATTTTCCAACTACTTTAAGATGCGACGAAATAGTACGCGTTCATAACTTTTTTTACTAGTTCTCTAGCTGCGGCCAAACTCTTTAGTAGTTTAATTTCTTTAATGACATCGTCGATTGCCAGCTCTAATGTATGCGGACCGGAGCGTGCTCCTTCCACTTGCAGATCATCGTCTTCGTCATCGTAAAAGAACTCAATACCATCCATTGATGAAGAAATTGGATCCTTCAAAAACGAAAAACTCCTCATCTTGCAAATTATCACTCCTGCATTCCTACATTACGGATTTGAATATTCTTATCCTGAGTAAATTTGATGTTCACTCTCAAAATATAAAGCCCATGTCTTGATCCACGATGTGCTTTAACTGAAACCAGCTTGCCTGCCACGTCATCTGCAATATTTTGTCGACTCTGGGTCGCTGTCTCTTTGACTAAGTCCTTCATATTCTGAGGATTAATTGCTTTATTTTCAGATTCTTTGTAGAATTTCGAAGTTCATTCTAATTTGCATCATTTTGGGTTTCTTACCCTCTTCATCCTTATTCAGATTGTCCTCAACGTTACGTTTCGCAGCCTCTTTCTTGATTCGTATTACGGCTTTGTAAGCAGTTTGGTGCCAACTGGAAAGATGTTCCATATTTTTGGCATGTTGATTCTTGAAAATAAAAAGTCTATGTTCAATTTTCATCCGATTTTTTTATTATATTATAGATTAGCAGTTCGAACTCGAAAGTTCATTGCCT
>CAKNYM010025674.1:0-19844 GCA_932195095.1 Andricus curvator | reverse complement strand
TCGTGTGAAACAGAAAAAAAGAGAAAGCACCCGAACTATTGGGGTGTGAACCCGAACTACACGGGAATTCTTCGCTCAGTGTATGGATGGATGTTAGTTTTGAGAAAATTCTGTAAAAAAATGGAAGTGTAAGCAAGTCAATTTTTTAAGGCCAGCAGGCTGAAAAATAAACGTTTATCTAGTATTGATATATTTAATGTGACTTGCGAGCTGGAGAAAGAGCCTGCTTGAATGGGGGGTGAGGCCCTGGTACTTGGTTTCCATTATTCTCACGATCCGTTCGAATTAATAGAATTTTAGAATTTCCCTGACAAATTAGCTTACAATCATATTTTTCATAAAGTATCAGTGTACTGTTCCGGAATATCACTGGCAAACCAACTGAAACAAATTTCCAAAAAAAGTAACTCAAACTTTTGAAACATTACAAACAACTAATTTGCTTATGGCATTTATTTATAACAATCACACTTTTCATAAAATTTCTATGTACTACTCCGAAATATCACTGGCGAACCAGTTAAAATAAATTTCTAAAGAAGTACCTCAAACTTTCAAACATTTCAGAAACACCGAATTTGTTCCTGCCATTTGTTTATAACAATCACATTTTTCATACGATGTCAATGTACTACTCCGGAATATCACTGGCAAACGAAATGAAAGAATTTTCCAAAAAAAGCACCTTAAACTTTCAAAAATTGGTTAAACTCTTTATTTTTTTATATTATTTGTTTATAACATAGCAAAATATACATCCATTCATTTTTATAACGATTTCACATGAATTCAAATTGGATTACAGACAAGAGACACTTTATAAATATTCAAAATAATTATAAAATCTTAAGACTGCTGTTTATAACAATACAATTGTTAATAACCAATTATTAATTTATTATAAACTCTCCATTAGTATTTTGCGAATCTGTATTTATCGATTACACATTAAAGCCACTGAAACTGAACAATGTACGCATTTTTAAAGTATCAGAAAGTTAAAAATTTGAATTTTTGCAAAGTTCATACTTGAATAAAAAAAATTAAAATCGGTTAAAAATATAAGCCGGAATATTATTTTGAACATTTTTGCATTCAATGTCCACACTGCGGCCTCTAGGTCGGAGCTATTCACTTTTAAAATGCATACCCATCAAAAATACATCACCCTTAAAATCTTAAATGTGATTTATGCTCGATAAGAGTAGTATGTGAAATTAGGAAGAAAATGGTTATTTTTACTATAATCAATGTATTTTCTACATTCGATTGTTATAGAACAAAAGAAAATATAATGTTTCGCAACATGTTATACGAAAATCTCCTTTTCTTCTAAAAGTTGATTTACAAGAAAAATTGAGTGAAATGTACCATGTCTTTGACGACTTTTTAAATTCTTTTTTAATGAAATAATTAATCCATAAAAATTATCGAAAAGTTCTTGAAGAACAATAATTATTCGTTATTTAAACTTGTATTCTTACACAACATTTTTAACTCATTTGCATATGCAAATATTTATATTTTTTTGTTTCCATTTAATAAACATTTCATTCGCTTTATTGTGAAAGAAATGCATTTTCCCAATATGTTTCGTTAAAAGCATGATCTTTAGGAACTACACAATACAGAAGTTTACTTTTAATAATAGATTTAATGCTTTCACGATGATTCATTGTAATAAATTAAAATTAAAAATTTAAAGCTTTTTCGGGTTTTAATCGTGTGCGAAACTATGAATCTTGCCGACGTTTCGTGAACATTGCAGTTCACTTCTTCAGGGCTGACTGAAGTGCCTGAAGAAATGAAAGTATTGAAAGCCCTTGAAAGCCCTGAAGAAGTGAACTGCAATGTTCACGAAACGTCGGCAAGATTCATAGTTTCACACACGATTGAAACCCGAAAAAGCTTTAACCCTTTGCGGCGCACATTTTTTTATCAAAAAAATTTTACTGTTATATGCACCTTAGGGGCTTTTCGGGGTTGCTGATCACGAATCTAAAGTCAGATTTCCAAAATTCAAAATGGCGGATCCAATATGGCGGACGAGTTTTTTAAAAAGTTGTTAGATTTTCATAAAACTTTTTAATCGGGGGTTTTCGCGGTCGCTGATTACGAATCTGCATCCCGATTTGAGAAATTCAAAATGGCGGATCCAATATGGCGGACATATTTGTCGGCCATTTTTAATTTTGTATATCTGGCTTCAGATTCGTGATTAGCGACCCCCAAAACCCCCAGATGCCAAGTTTCATGAAAATCTTTCGAATTTTTGAAAACTCGTCCGCCATATTGGATCTGCCATTTTGAATTTCGCACATCTGGCTCCGGATTCGTAATTAGCGACCCCAAAAACCCTTGAGTACCAAGTTTCATTTCAATTTATTCAATACGTCGTTCAAAACTGAATTCTTTCGTAAAAAAGAGCGATTTTCAAAATTTGTTTATTTAGAACTATTTATAATTTTACACAATACGTTCGTCAACATGTTTTTTCACATTCTTCAATGCTTCAAATACGATATCAATAAGACATTTTTGTTATTACTTCAAAAACATTGAAACTAGAGAAAAAGGTTGTGAATAAAAAAGGTGGTAATCTGGGTTACCACTGCGCCGCAAAGGGTTAAATTTTAAGTTTGTTTTTGTTTTCGGCAGACATTTTTTTGCTTTCTTTTTTATATTCCACCCTTTTTAGAAAGAGTATTTAAGTAACCTTGGTACTCGTAATCTCTCAGTTTTCAATATTTAAATCCTTTGATCCCATCACATTTTTTCATAAGAAAGAAGAATTATTATTAAACCAAAATATTGTTTCTTTTCTTTTTCAGTTTTGCATAGCACACAACTTTAAAATCTTATGGAAGATCAAAAAAATGTTATATTAAAAAAAGTTGGGTTCATTATTTTGTTAAAATATGTAAATTTAGAGGGTATAACTATATTAAAAAAAAATATTTATTTCTTAGTGGGCCACTCCATTGAAATGCGGAGAAGACCTTTGTAGAAGACCCTAATTTTTTTATAATCGGTTAATATTTTCTGCCGCTTCTTTTTGATTTACATTTTCAATTTGAGGATTTGGGGACATAAAATTATAATTTTTCCTCAAATTATAATTTTTTGAGTATGATTCAAACCAAACATTTTTTTACTTTGGATTTTTTTCTACTATCTACTATCTTAATTTTGCGAAATTGTGCAAAATAGATTTTAAACACCGTGTCTCTATGTGTCTGTAAGTCCCCATCGATTACATAATAATTAGTCCAGATTAACCCAGATCTATTAACGCGATTTTTTGACTTTAAAAAAATCACGCCGATAAAGAAGAACTTGTTTATTTGATCATTTGCATATCCGGCACAATACGTCAAAAATGTTCCCACCTAAGATTAATATTTTTTTTATCGGGTTGCAACATAGGTGTATTATAGTCCTGCTGGACATATATAAATTCCTTAACCCATACACAATTCTTAAAGTTTAATCTTTAAGTCCTTGAAACTAAAGTTTTTTCCTTAAATTAATTTTTGTAGATTTGGAATTTTTAATTTCACAATATTTTAGTTTTAAAGTCAAATCTTCAAAAGATACACAAAGATAGGCTGGGCAAGACAGTACGCATCCCGCATTCAGTGTGTGATTGACTACATAACATCTGGCAGGAATTTTACCGCCAAGGTTCGACAGTTCGCCCGCGAACTGCGGATCCGTTATCACACAATTAACAAGTCAAAGCTGCTGACCATCAGGCAGCATATTGTTGACAGAATACGGGTACTATTTGACGCTAGAAGAAGTCGAGAGAGGAGGTCGAGGTTGGTCAGAGAAAACCAACAGTTTTTTGCTGACCCATCTCGACTCTTCCAAGATCCTCCAGTTACTGTCGACCATCCACCCAAACCAGAGGAGGTCGAAGCATTTCGGAGAGAAGTCTACGAAGTCCAGCATACATTTGAAGAAGGCTCAGAGAACATAAATAGCTTCAAGGAACTGTGCCATGTCCTCATAACACCTGAGGAGGAATGCCCATCTATCACTACCGAGGAGGGGAAAAAAGTATTAAGAGGCATGAAGAACTATTCTCTCCGGGACCAGACGGTATCAAGACCTTCTCGTGGAAGAAGTTTCCTTCAGCCCACCAGCATCTGGCCCGCATTTTCACATCATATCTAAAATCAGAAGATCCTACAGGAGTGGTTGGTGGCAGGGCGCACAGTTCTCCTTCCAAAGATGGGCAACTTAGCTGACCCGAAGAATTACAGGCCAATCACTTGTCTGAACACACTGTATAAGATCTTAACAGCCATCCTAAATAATAGGATTGTTCGGACAATCGGACCTGTGTGGCGAGAAATGTACGAACAACGCGGCTCAAAGAAAGGCGTATCAGGATGTACGGAGAACCTGCTCATTGCTAGATGTGTCTGCAAAGACGCAACATCCTACCAGCGCTTCCTATCGATGGCCTGGATTGATTACGGGAAAACTTTCGATTCAACCTCCCATAGACTTATCATCTGTCTGTTGGAAAGCTTAAAGCTTCATCCGCACATCGTGTGGCGCAGAGAGATTGATGCTGCTTTGGAAAACCAGATTCACTATCTCATCTGGAAAAGGTCGTGTGACAACTAACACCGTCACCTTTCAGAGATGTGTTTTTCGGGGCGATACCATGAGCCCACTCCTCTTTTGCCTCACATTATTGCCACTATCTCTCGCACTTCGCCATTCCGAAGGGTACTTCTGCGGCAAACCTGGAAATCGAAAGCATTAGGTCACTCATGTATTTTACATGTATGATCTCAAGATCTATGCTAAAAATAAAGAGCAACTACACCTAGCTCTAGAGATTGTCGAAGAATACACTCAGGAAATTGGAGTGGAATTTGGGTTAGAATATTGCATCAAGGTTTATTTGAAGCAAGGAAAACTTAATGGCATCCCTGAAGTCCCTGAGCTCGTCGACAGAAGCGCTATACGACACCTTAGCACTGGAGTGACCTATACATACCTGGGCGTGCCACAGAGCCACATTCAGGACGTGACATCTATAAAGGATACTTTCACAAGCAGATACAAACGTCTTATCCGGCAGATTTGGTCTTACGAACTGTCGGCGAGGAACAAAGTATCTGCAACGAAAAAGCTTGCCGTCCCGATTGTACTCTATTCATTTGGAGTGGTTCCATAAACGAAGGACGAGCTCAGATTCCTTGATATCGGGTCACAAAAGGTTATACACATGAAGAAAAACATGCACCTTAAGTCTTCTGTTCCGCGACTCTACATCTCACGCCGTCAAGTTGGTCGCGGAATACTGAATCCTGAATGTCTTCACAAGAGGATTATTCTGGGTACAGCACATAGAGTCGCAAATGGAAGAGACCCTCTTATAAAATGGTCAGAAAGCACGAAGCAGTGGGCAAAGGAGCGTTTCTGTACAAAGCAGCGGAGGAGGCTGCTGAAATACTTGGCCCTTACTTCAATATCAGGGGTGAGCAAAATGCATCAAATCTTATCCATCTCGAGTACTCACTCCTGAAGGACTGGATTAACAAAGGACAGGAGAAAAACTTCCGCGAACAGCTCCTCGACAAAAGGATGCACGGCATCTTCCACAGAAATTTGGAGCATCAGTCGATGTCGTATGAGCTAACGTTTGCTTTCCTCATATCACACGGATTGAAGTCAGGCACGGATGGTCGGGGTTTCATTTTGGCATGTCAAGACCGTGTCATTTCCACTCTAGCATACCGCCGCCACATTTTAAGCCAAGACATTCCCGATGATAGCTGCAGAGCGTGTCATGCACACCCTGAGAATCTAGGAGACATACTATCTAGTTGTCCAAATCATGCGGGAACGACCTACATCCAATAGCAGAATGGGGTACTAAGAGTGCTTTATTACAATCTCTGTCACTCTTACGGCATTAGCCCTAACACCGCTACGCTAAACGCTCCTAGGGAAATAGAGTCAATTGTCGAAATTGAGAAGTGCCGCATATACTGGAACTTCATATTCTCGACAATTGTTTCTGTAGCGCTCTCAAGGCCTGACATAGTTCTCCTTGACTTCGAGAAGCGAACCATGTTCGTTATCGAATTTTCGGCACCAGATGACAAAAACATCATAGCCAAGGAGAATGAAAAGGAAGAGAGGTATAAAGACCTGGTAAGGGAGTTGCGATGGTTATACCCGAAATATTCTGTTAAGCTAATCGTCCTAATCATTGGCGCTCTTTGAGGTGCCAAGCTTTCACTGGTTAATAGCCTGAAAAGCATTCCTGCGTGTCAACAAAATGCTAAGATGCTTGCGGGGAAGATGCATCCTTGGGTCGCTCCGTGTCCTCAGGGTGCAAGAGACTTTTGCCGGATCATTGTATCGGATCCGTCGCAGACTGTAACCACCTATCTCGCGGTCGTGACAAATGGTTACGGCTGAAATTTTACCGCGATTTCGCTGGGAGCGGCTGCAGTTTTTCAGATTAGCACCCGCTGCCGGCGAAATCCCGCGGTTGTCCTTATGACAAACTTTTAATTATATATCGACGCCTCCATTCAATATGAGTCTATGTGCTGATATATAATTTAAAAAAAAGGTTAAACAACCACCGCAGGGTCCCACGTCTCACAACCGTGAGATGCGTGGTCTCAAGGCACGATGAAATCACAACGACAGGCCGGCGAAACCCTCGTGTGTCTTGAGGACACGAAGCGACCCAAGAATGACAGCTTTCTGCATTAATCTCGCAAGTGCCTTGGCATATTTTTGGCACGCGGGTATGGCTTTAAGGTTACGAACCAGTGATAATTACGCACCTCCGAGAGCACCTATCACAAGGACAATTACTTGTACCGAATATTTTGGGTACAGTCGTTGCAGCTGTCTTTTAAGGTCTTGATATCTCTCCTCCTTTTCTTTCTCCTTGGCAGTGATGTTGTATTCGGACGGAGCCGAGAATTCGATCACGAATATAGTTCTTTTCTCGAAGTCTTGGAGAACGATGTCAGGCCTCGAGTGTGCAACGGAGACTGCCGTCCGAAAATCATAGTTCCCGAAAATTTGGCCATTCTCGTTTTGGACAATTGACTCTATCTCCCTTGGAGCGTTCGACAGGGCATGGTCGCGACCAACACCGTAAGAGCGACAAAGATGGTAATAAAGCACTCTCAGGGCCGCATTGTGTCTACAGATATACGTCGTTCCTGCGTGGATCAAATTATATATATAGTTTTTACTCTGTATATAATATTAATAATTAGTATATTAGTAATTAAAAAAACAGTTCATTGACGTATGTCTTGATGTTCTTTACTATTTCCCAAAGTTTCAGTGAAATATATTTATTATTTTGGGCAGAAAGTTTGGTAAATCTAAAACCGATTTGTGTCACGTGGAAGTATCACATGTTTTTTCTTCAGCTTGTGTGTATTAAATTATTTACTATGAAATTTGTAGCTGTGATGTTAATATTCATTATTTATGTACCTATTATATTACATTACCATTTTATTATATTTATTATTAGCTTTTATGTGTTTAACAGTTATTGTACCCGCACTCTGTGTATACTATTATTAGTTAGATAGTTTCTATCGTTGATGCCATATATCCTGAATGATTTTTTAAATTCTATAAATGTTGAAAAATATATGAAAATATATGGGAAACTTCTAAAACCTTAAGATTTTCGTCAAAGAAACTTTATCAAACAAATTAAATAGCGACACCTATGACCTTTTTCTATTACTTATATAAATCTGAGGTTATTCATGTATTTTCTAATTCTTTTTAACAATTATTTCTTCTGAATGACAGGTTAGAAATTCCTGAAAAAAACAGCAAAGTTCACACATATAAATTTCTGATTTCGTTACACCAGCGACAATTTGTCGAAAATTGATATGAATATTAATGTATCCGGAATTTTTTGGTCGATACTTATATAATTGAAAATGAGATATCTGTAATACATTTTATTAATTTAAAATAAATTTTTAGAAAGGCTTGCCCGTTACACCAGCGACATTCTATTTGTACGAACGCATTTTATTATTTTTCTCAAAAAATAACTTTGCTAATATTACAAATTAGAAAGGGTCATGAAATTAGAGTCTTACTTAAAGCTTAAGCTTCAATTTTTCCGAACAGGGTGTCAATAAATTTTTCCCGTGAAATTCCCGGACAATTCCCGCATTTTTCCCACTTATAAATATAATAAGGTCTCTCTTACGATAGAAGCATACATACAATGTATAGTGGGTTACAACAACATGCGTAATTTGCATGATTGCAAAATATTAAAAAAATAATTTTGTTTATTTTTTAAGAGTTTTTAAGAATTTCAATTTTAAGTAGGACAAAAGTAACGCAAGTTGAGTTTCAAAGCATGCGTAACAAATAAATTAACATGATAAGGTTTTTAGCGTTTTAACATTTATTTTAAACTCTTATAAATTAATACAATGCACGAATCCGACAGATATACAATTTGTACTGTGTACAATCTTGTTCAGTCTCATTTACCCCTTTTAATCTGCAACTTTGTTTACAAAACTTTTTTTACAAAAAATACTACTGAAAAATACAATGAAATACTACTTTTGTTGAACTGAATATATCAGGTTAATTTTTGGTTAGACTCAGGTAGAATATTACCTTGTTAAGAGATGTTCTCTCCCAAGTGTTTTTCGGAGGAATCCTTACAATTAGCCGGAAAAACTGTATCCTATCTGTCCACTGCACTTAATTTCTAAGATCTAAGTTTGAATCGTCATTTCACATTTGATGTTCACCTTCGAAGTACAGAAAAGCAAGGGAAAATTTAAAGTTTTGGAGTGCACGTTTAATAATAATAATTTAATACTTCAAGGAAAATGTTATAACGATCCTAGGTCACTTCAAAGAAAAAGGTGATTTATCCAATTACATTGAGCCTAAGCTAGCGAGGACTGTGATAAATAGAGAAAATAAGAAAGTGCTACGAGAAAATAACTTCCAAATTCTAAATAAGTTTTGATAAGTAAAATTTATATTTCATCAGTAATGAAATACTAAATATAAAATTTATTATCTTTGTGGCAAACTATTTTCAAACTTAAAACATGTAATCGAAGTAATTGAATGTAATTGGGTAATATGTAATAAAATAGGTTTAGATATTTTTAATCATAATTTTTTACTTTACAGAGAGTCAGGACGCTGTGGTTCTCTTTCTTTTACGAAAATTCTTGTGAGCAACACAAATCAAGTATGAAGAGCCCACAAACAAAAGAAGAAGGCTAACGGAAAATACCAGAGACGAAGCAACTTCATCTAATGAATGCATCAAAGAAACCATATCTTTATCGTTAGACGAATAAATAATAATAAAAAAAACTTTTTGATTATCAAGTTTTTTATTTAAATACCTGCTGAACTTGTATTGAAATAACAACCATGCCCGTAGTATAAAACTCTTGAAACTGTAAGTATAACATGGTATATAAGATCGCATCTCTGATATGAATGCAATGTACAGGTTACATTGGGCACGCTAGAAAATCTCTTAATAAGATAGGATAAACAGATGATTAAAATAATGTCTTTCACCATAGATCCACCGAGACAATTACCATGTCCATGGCATTAGATACTTTTTGGCAATAATTACGTTAGTGTTCACTTATTTACGCAAGAAGTATTTATTACAATTTCTAAAGCAAGACACAATAAAAAAATGTTATCTTAGAAATTGCATTTTACCATGAAATACGGTATAAGACATTGTATGAATTTTTACTAGAATTTCTGTTAGAAATCCCTCGAGTTTTCTTCCCGTGCTCGATACTTTGCGTACTTAGTTACTTTTTTACCAAACACTTCTTAGAAGGGGGGACTTTTACATACTTCAATTATTGAAAACAACTTGAGAAAAACTTACTTCCAGCAAGGCATTAGTGTGGTCCATTCTTCTCTTTCGGCATCGAGCCGCTGCCATCTTATTCCTTTCTCTGCGAATTTGTCGTCTCTCCTCCTCTTCCGGTGACATACCAATAGTTCTATTGGGCCTTCTGCCCCCCATATTTCGTCTGGTATGCTGTTGAAGCTGATTTTGGCTGTGATGATTTTCTACGTTGTCGTGATGAATCGTGTTTTGAGTCTGTGCAGGCGTCGGTTGCGACGGCTCCACCAGGGGTGGTACAAATCCTGCCTCTCTACTGTGTGAGGCTGATTCGCTTGTCAGCTCCAAGAAAGTCTGTTCAATACTCCGAAGGGTCGTCGGAGTAAGCGTTGGTGTTGTTCTCGTCGGCACACCACTGTGCAGGCCGTCCAAAGATACCAGCTGGTGAAATAAATATTCTTATTAGTATATTTCAGAGATATATAAGAAATTATTTTGTTGGAATAGCCACTCAAACACAAACTCAAGTGCAATAAAATGTGAAGGAATGAACGTAAATTTAGTAAACGAGACAGTCTTTCTCCTATTCTTTATATTATCCTGTACTACTTTAAAAGCAAAGAGATAAAAAGATACTTGTTGTTACGCCCGATAAGTTATCGGACGTGTCACATCTGTTTTTCATGATATTGAGCGATTTTACACTGCAGCTCAATCTATAAAAAAAGAAAACATACCAATCGTTCAATCTCAATTTTTCTGAAATTTTGAGGAAAAATACGACTTCTCTATAATATATGAGTCAATTTGCTGACAGCGCCGTGTATAAGACTATATATGTAAGATGTGCCAAGTACGAGTGTATATGCATTTTAGAAACTTTTCAGGATAGTTGATTTAAGTTTGAAATTTATAAAGAAAGTCACAAGTACACTCTAAAATCATGAAAATGATTCCAAGAGTTTAATTAACTTCTAGCCTCATAATTACCCCCTCAGTTCTATCAATCAGTATGTTGGATAATAATAAAAACGTAATAAAAAGCAGTGACTTATTTTTCACGATGCTAATAATGGGGTTGTTGCATATTTTCAAATAATTTTTTTTCCTAGTAAAATTAAAAGAACACCAAAAAAATAATGTAACTACGGAAGGAAAGTTTTTTTAAATCAAGTTTAAATTTTTTTTTAATGTTTAAAAAGTATATTTTTTGAATTTTTGCGGGAAGTACTTTGCAGGAAGTACTTTGCAGGAAGTACTTCATTCTGATTAGCGCGGTTGTCCGGTTGGTGATGGAATATAATATGGCGGCTAGCGACTGAATGGGTAAACAGTAAACATAACCTATTGTAAAAGATATTCAAAATGCCTAGAATTTCACTGAAACCCGGCTTTGTAAAGTGTAACAGTGCGAATGTGCCTATAGCCAACCTTATAAATATTTTGTGTGGATCGTCTTTACTATTGCAGTTGCAATCAGGTACGAAACATTTTTTTCTTGAAGAGACTGCCATTATTATACATGTGAAATTTAAAGCGAAAGAAATCCGACTAACGCGTGCTCGTGATTCCGAACATATGATTGACTAAAATTTGAGGTTATCTTTGGAAACATTTCATTCTCACGCACTTGAATGATATTATTCATTACTATCTTTTTTAATGTTTTATAGTTTAAGCAAAATTGTATTGCTTTTCGACAATTATAAGTAAATAAATATTTCTGTTAGAAATTGTAAATTGAATTTTCGCCAGCTGTCTGCTAGATACTTCTTTAGTCAATAGATCATTATTCTGATTGGTTACACGCTTTTTGGAAAGTGACGTTTCAAGGTCACAGAGCTTTTGAATGGGGATTTCAATACTTTTCTTAAACATTTTTTTTCTCCACAATGAAGTTTTCAAAATTTTTTTTAAATGCACCAAAATGTTCAGAATATTATGCAGTATTTAAAAAATATATTACCTAAAATTCATGCAACGACCCCATTTTATCTTATACCATTACAAAGATTTTATGATGATCACTAACTTGCGTTCAATTAAATGACAAGACAGTATAATTGTCTTCGATAATTACATTTCAACTGTGATTCTTAAACCAAATCATATATATTAAATTTCCTATGTTATATTTTGAAATAACTTTCTTTTCTGTCGAATATTCACATTCTTTCTCAAACTTATTGACTTTTCTCAGCTTGTAGACCTTGTTTCAGAATGCACTCTCTAAATTCTCGCGACTGAAAATATCACTCGATCTTTAGAGTTGAGGCTTATTTCTATCCACTCTAGTGAATTATTTGCACAACTTCACTCAGTTAAAGTCAATGTGCTCACTCGTTTACAAGGAGTAGAAACTTTCACTCGAAAGTGTCGAGGGAGTCATTATACCTGCTGTTCTTCACTCTACGAAAGAGTGAAGTTATCGCTATGCCTGCGTAAAGGAGTCTGACGCATGAGCGGCCGTGAGTAAGCAGCCTGCACTTGACGCGACCACAAGTGACGTTAACAGCGGTTATTAAGTTACAAAGTTATAAAAATTATTGCTGGTAGAGAACGAAGACTAAAAAAGACAAACAAAAATTTGTTTGCAGTTTGTTCGCGTAAGTAATATGATGATGATGCCCTTATTCTCATACAATGCTTATAGTTTTATAGTGTACATTATAACTTATCGCATTGATAATTTTGAGAGAGAAGACATTCTGAAAGCAACATAGCCTGCAGGTTCAGCACAACCCTTCCTGATTTGTGCAATTGGGATGAATCCGAAACAGAAGGGCCATTTTTCACCAGAGTGGATTCAGAGCTGATTTCTGTACCAAGAATTGCGATGCAAGCTTTTGGCATCCTGTTCAAACTCCATTATTGCTTCAACGTGGAGCAAACGCCAGAATTGATACATTTTTAGAATTTTGTCGCTAGATGTATCCTCAATTTGGTTCAGCCATGCTATTGCTGTACTTCGTTCATCAACATTTTATTTGACATGACGCTGAATTAACGGTAAGCATAGATGCGAAATAACCATCCTTTTTTCAGAACCCCAAGAAGAGCTAGAAGAGCACATGTGTGTAATATAAGTTATAAACAACAAATGAGAAAGCTAATTTTTCTCTCAGGCTTACGATGGTTACAGCCCAATATGTCAAATGTATTTTTGTTAAGAGTTGGATTTTCTTATAATATTCTGCACGGGGATGTCCTGGTGTGTATATATCATCAGTCACGGACGCATTTTTGTAATGGAATCAAGTGTTCTGATAAGAGTAGTATGCCTAATTTGACAACTCACTCTATTTCCCTAGGAGCGTTTGGCGGAGTGGTATGAGTGCTAATGCCGTAAGAGTGACGGTATGCTAAAGTGGGAATGACACCGTCTTGGTTCAACAAAATGAAACTCTCCGTGCCCGACTTCAGTCCGGGTGATTTAAGGAAAGCACACGTTAGATCATGCGACATCAACTGAACCTTCACATGTCTGCGGAAGATGCCGTGCATCCTCTTGTCGAGGAGCTGTTGTTGGAGGTTTTTCTCCTGTCCTTTATTCATCCGGGACTTCAAAAGTGAGTACTCGAGATGGATAATGTTTGATGCACTTTCCTCAACCCTGATATTGAAGTCAAGGCCAAGTGTTTCAGCAGCCTTCTCGCTGCTTTGTACAGAAACGATCTATTGTCCACTTCATCGTGTTTCCTGACCATTTAAAGAAGAGGGTCTCATCCATTTGCGGCTATGTGCTGTACCCAGAATGATTCTGTTGTAAAGACACTCGAGGTTTAGCATTCCGCGGCTACCTTGACGATTGAGATGTGAAGTCGCAGAACGGACGACTTGAGGTGCAAACTTTTGTTCATGTGCACAACCTTTTGTGTTCTCGTCCTTCATCAATGGAAACAATCGAAATGAATAGAGTAGTAATGGGAAGGCAAGCCTGTTCGCTGCAGATACTCTGTTCCTCGCCAAGCGCCAAGGTGTCGTATAGCGCTTCTGTCGATAACCTCAGGGTTCTCGGAAATACCAGTAAATCTTGGCGCATTTTCCTAACCCAAACAATATCTCTATGCATCTGACTATGTGTGGATGAACCTTCAAGCTTTCCCACAGACAGATGATAAGTTTATGGGCCGTTAAATTGAAAGCTTTCCGGTAGTCCATCCAAGCCATCGACAGGTAGCGCTCGTAGAAAGCTGCGTTTTTGCAGACGCACCTGTCGATTGGCAGGTTCTCCCGACTTCCTGCTACGCCTTTCTTTGAGCCGCATTGTTCGTAAAACTCTCGCCACGCAGGTCCGATTGTCCGAACAATTCTATCATTTATGATGGCTATGAAGATCTTATAAAACGTGTTTAGACAAGTTATTGGCCTGTCATTCTTAGGGTCAAACAAGTTGCCCTACTTCGGGAGGAGCACTGTGCGCCCATCCACCAGGCACTCCGGAATAGGCTCTTCCGACTTTTGATATGAGGTGGAAATGCGGGCCAGATGCTGGTGGGTTGAAGGAAACTTCTTCTACCAGAAGATCTTGATACCATCTGGTCACGCCGCGGAATAGTTCTTCATGCCTATTGATACTTTTTTCACTTCTTCGGCAGTGATAGGTGGGCATTCCTCCTCAGGTGTTATGAGGTCAGTGCACAGCTCCTTCAAGTAATTTATGTTCTGTGTCTTCATTCAGTGGATGCTGGACTTCGTAGACTTCTCTCCGAATTACCTCAACCTCATCTGTTATGGACGGGTAGTCCACAGTAACTTGAGGATCTCGGAAGAGTCGAGATAGGTCAGAGAAAAACTGTTGATTTTCTCTCACCCACATCTCCCTCCGCTCTAGAGTTCTAGCCTCAGCTAAACGATATTGGAATTATAAACATAATAAAATTGAATAAAACTGAATAAATGTTAAAATGCGAATGTTAACGACTATTATATTTAACGACGTATTCTGCCATCAATCTGCTGCCTGATGGTCAGCAGCTTTGGCTTGTTGAGTATGTGATAACTTCCCGCTAGATGTTATGTAGTAAATCACGCACTGAATGCTAGATGCGTACTGTCTTGCCCAGCCTATCTTCCTGCTAAGTTGACGCATGCGCCTTTTGGTCTTATGATCAGCTATTGGCTTTGTTTTCCAGTGTTTATCCGTTAAAGTTCTCGCTGCATCATACATACCACAACTGATGATGCAGAGGTCAATGTCTAAGGAAAAATCTCCACGAAGCGCGCCATCCACTTAAGCCAGATATTCGGGCTTGAGAGAAACCTGGATGTTGATGTTTCTCTTGGTCCTAAAGCATCGCTCTTTCTCTAATGGATGCCGGCCGTGGTTGTTCTCAGTGTCGCCTCCTTTTCTCTGCTGCTGGTTTGTTCTAGTTGCGGTAGAGTAGGTGCTTCGCGTATATAACCCTACGCAGTAGGTGCTGGACTCGGTTTCGTACCAGTTGTCATTTGCAGCGGCGCCATGTAACCTATTCGCTCCGGGGCTATACTGTTATCGTAATACTCTGGCAGGTCGTCACTCAACACTATTGAAACGCAGCCAGTCCATCGTATTGTCCCCATCTTGATCGGTTTCTTTGGAATCGTACCAGAGGGCCTATGACAAAGCCACCGGACGCGTCCTCAGGTTGCGGATAGAGGGTCTCTGCACCAAGGGTTTCTGCTGTTTATGGTTACAAGAATTAATGAGCAGTCGCGGACAATTCTCCAGGGATGGTCCCGCAGGAAAACCCCCCAAGCGGAGGCGTAACAACCGTCCCGAAAGCTGAATAGCACATGGGCGAGACACCACCAAACCATCAAAAAGTTGTAGATGCGATTCAAAACGATCAAGCGCAGAGCAACCAACAATGGGTCGGCAAACAGTGCCGATTACCCTAGAGTTCGGGATGCTGAAAATAATTAAGATGGAAACACGATCACAAACCGGCGAAACGCTCACGTTCTATGGAAGAATCGATATGACTTGCTAGACTGCTACGATTCCATCATTATCCCTGTTCACCGAGGCTGTATGGCACGTATGCACACTCTGTGGTGCCAGAAACACCCAGAGCTTCAGCACGTTTCGCAAAAGTCTTTGCGGAATCAAGCTGCCTACCTCTCGAGAACTGGATATAAACGCAGAGCGCTTCCCCAACCGCTGCATGAAGAAGCCGCAGACCAAGAGTAGGAAGCGACATTAAGACCAACCGCGTAAAGAAGGCGCTCCCTGAGAGATGATAGCGATTTCAGGATAAGGAGGAACTTAACATCCAGGTTCCTCCTAAGCCCCAAGATCTGGCTGAAATGGATGCCTCCCTTCGTGAGGATATCTCAAGGGATCCGACCTCTGGACCATCAAATGTTCAGTTAACGATGCGGGGAGAGCTTTGACTGATTCAAATCCAAGACTAAAACCGACGATGGATCAAAAGACCAGAAGATCAAGCGTCTTCTGAACAAGAAGATTGGATGGGCAAGACAGAATGTGTCCCGTGTTCAGTGTGTGATTGGCTACAGAACATCTGGTAGACCGTTCACGGAAAGGGTTCGAAAGTTCGCCCAAGTACTGAGGATCTACCATCACACACTGAACAAGTCAAAGCTGCTGACAATTAAGCAGCACATTCACTCATATAACCTTAAAGCCATACCCGCGTGCCAAAAACATGTCAAGGAACCGGCGAGAAAGAAAGCTGCCATCCTTGGGTCGCTTCGTGTCCTCAAAAAACAATAGGCTTTCGCCGGCCTGTCGTTGTGATTTCGTCATGCTCTGTGGCTACACATCTCACAGTCGTGAGACGTGGCCATACGTCTGATTTTCCGCGGGGAGCCGGAGTCATTTTCACAGATGGCAGTTGCTCCCAGTGGGACACGATTTTAAACGCTCAATAATTTGAACCTTTAAATGGCAGCTTTTAACATTCTTCAGTTGAATAATTTCAAATTAAATGCCATTAAACTGCAAAATTTCAAAATTTTATAAATTGAACAGTTCAAATATTTCTGGTTAAAAAATAGAAATCCACGCTATAATTTTGAGTTCTCTAAATTGAGAAATAAATCCAAAAAGTTTGTAACATTTCAAAATTATATAGTTTTAAGCAATTTTAAGTTGGAAATATTAAAAGCTAAATGATTTAAAAAAAATTTAATTGAACACTTTTTAAATTCGAAGTTAATTTTTTTATTCGTTTTAATTCTCATTTTTTTAATTGAACGGTTTAAAAATGGAATATTTTAGACTGAACCAATATTTGAATAGGATTTAAAATATAATAAAGGCGTTTAATTATGAATGTATTAATTTTTAAATTTTAAATCGGTAAATTGTTTAATTACAGTTTATCAACTTGAAACGATTTTTTAAATCAGAAATTTCTAATTTCGAACGCTTTTAAATTTTTATTGTTTTAGTCTTCAATACCGCATTTTAGAATTATTTAAATTGAAAATGTACGCTTGACAATGAAGACCTAAAATGGAAAATTTCTAAATTTTTAAATTACGCATTGTAAACTGAATGATTTCACAATTGAAAAAGTTAACAATTGAACTTAACATTTAAAAAAAGTTCAAATCGGTTTTTATTCCAAAAATGTGTAAATATTAATTCTTGCTCACTCAAGTTTATAATAATACATACAGAAATACTATCATCTCTTATTATAGTAAGAATCTTTATAACAGTACCTCGATTATCCCTGAATTCTTACATTTTATTCTAATTAGAGGTATACAATGAATCAAATATTGATAGCAAAAGTCTCTCCGTGTATTCGTCAGAAGTACACAAAGTTTGTTATCTAATAGTACAAATTTGAATAATATTATCGACAAAAATATCTTATAAATAAAGGAAAACTGAAAAAATTATTTAGCACACTCGCTTATATATATATATATATATATATATATATATATATATATATATATATGGGCATATCCACGTAAAGTGTCATTTTCTCAACAAAAAAAAGTCAAAACCAAATCTCAAGGCACACATTTCAAACTTTTTTCCTACGTTCTACATACATGTGGAACCGCATTTTTTAGGTTGCTCAATATCTTTGCGCATGCGCGCAGTTTGCACAAAATATTGAAATTAATAAATCGATAAAATGAATTAAATGAATCATATTTTATGAATGGAAGGTGAAGGAGGGTTGTTTCTTCTTTTTCAATGCTCAGGATACTTTTCAGTAGTGTGTGAATTACCATCTTCTTGATTTAAAATATATAACGAGTGTCTGCAGAGAAATAATGCTGACTCTTTTTGATTAATTCGAAAATTTATTAATAAATTTTTATTCATCATACTTTATCTTTTCTTTAAATCAAGGTCAGTTGTTTTTCCAATACTGAAATGTATATTCTGACTATTTAGAATATAACAGGTCAAAAATCCAACAGGTAAAAGAAAATATATCTTCTTAATTATCATTTTTACAACGAAGTATTGCGAAATATCACAGAAAAGTGGAAGCTAATCTCTAATGCTAATGTTTGGCTTGTTTACGTCGCCTAGTCTGCCCAATATTCGTTTCTTTTTCAAGTGCTGTGACATACGTGGATGGTTTTAATGGGAAATGAACACACGTAGCTTTTTTTATACATTTGATACATGATAAAAAGCGTGGTCGAAGTGTGGTTGGCTCTTTCTAATGCCAAAATAATTGTCGCGTTCGCCTCGTGTTAGGCATAGCTTTAAAATTGAGACCGGTAGTGACTTATTCAATTTTCTTAATATCTTCCTCCAAAATTTGGAAGACTTTTGTTTTAATATGTTGGGAACGAACTGTGTTTACAAATTCTTCTGCGCTTGTAACATCTGTTCCTCCAGCTATTGTTCTGACTACCAAATTTTTCACCGTTGCGCCAACATCATCGGCTATCGATTTTTTGTAATATTTCAAAACATTCGAAATTCTTGGAAAAAAGTTTCAGACAATAGTTATTCCCTTCAATAAGGCGGAACTTTTTTGTGGAACAAAATTTTTTTGTTGACGTGTAACTTTTAAAGAAAATCCATTTATATACAAATTTTGACTTTGATTTTTACGAAATGCATGTGATTTTTGAGGCACATAATTTTCCTTGCGGGGACGTTTTTTGGCCACCGAAATACAGCAAAATCAGCAAAAACTTTAATCCTATCTTGATGCGCGCGATTTTCACAGCTGCTGGCGCTGGAGCGGACATTTTCGCTGAAATTTTGGAGTGGACATTTTAGCCTTAAATTGGGCATACCTTTTGCGCGCACTGCGATATTAACTTTATCCATGGTAAACTTCTTCGCCCGAACATACTGCTTAATTTCCGTGAGTATAGAAGAGTGTGCTTCAAGTATTCTTGGAGTAAAGTACGATGATGGAGTGGACATTTTTTCACCAAATTCAAAATTTTCGATATTTGAATGTGTGATACTTCGATACTTTTAGGAGCACATCTTTTTCCTTTATATGGTGTCTACTGGCCACCAAAATCTTGTAAAAAATCGAAAGATTTTTGAGCTGGGTAGTTGCGCGCACTTTCCACAACTACAGACCTTGGAGCGGACATTTGAATTGCAAAAGCGGTGACACGACTTTGAGATTTTCTTGCTGAGTTATAAGTCGAAGCACAATGTTAAATCCATGAAATTTCAGTAGCCTAGACTCCACTGAACTAGCATGATTTTTCTCAGAATTTTCAAACATTGCGCGGAAAAGCTGTGAGCATGCAAAGCATTAAATTTGTAGCTGGTGACAAATATTACCCAGGTATATTTTTGGGATTTTTTCCAACTATTATATGTTGTATCTTTTTAGGAGGGTTTCTGTAATGACTATAAGCTTTCGTTTCTATTTCAGGGAGTCTGTCTGTAAATTTGTATGCAATATAACTTGTATTTTAAGTGTTGGTTTGCGTATAATATCACGGTGACAGAAAAATGACACCTTCCGTGGAAACGCCCATATATATATATATA